>JASDQU010737256.1:86784-99711 GCA_032191745.1 Picea mariana | reverse complement strand
ACTTAAACATCTTTTGAAAAAGGGAACTAGGAATTTATAGCTTCTTAGATCAAAATCACTCTACACAACATTGACAATAACTGCATATTTGGATCAAGTGCAAATGCAACAACTTTTAGATTTGACAATTTGGAAGTTTGTTGAAGTCCTTATTGGGTCATTCCTTGCTATCGATATTGAATAGCATTTATCTTAGTCACTTTATGCTAGTACATATATATTTAAAATACTAATTTAAAATTTATCTCGATAGGCATTGAAAACAGATCCTGGCTAAATCTTTCCATAAACAAAAAATATTTATCAAACCTTTTTGACATTTAGAAAATATGGATATAGACAATATTTAGCCACACTTATCGCGTAATAAGTATCACTATCCCAAACATATGATCATGTTATTGTATTATGTTTTCTATAGTATATGTCTATTATACTATGTTTATTGATGGTTTCTATTATTCTCTATTCATCAATGCTTCTATGTACAATGTCAACTTACCCACTATAACTTATATTATATGTCTATTATACTATGTTCATTGATGTTTGCTATTATACTCTATTCATCAATGCTTCTATGTACTATGTCAACTTGACCACTATAACTTTCCTGATGCAAAGAAGCAAAAATGCAAAGAAATTTGTGTTGTTCTTGCTCTTCTATTGAATTCCCTTCAAAAGCATCAATCAATCAACTCAGTTCTTCCTTGCTTGCTCATGCTCTTTATGTGACAAGAATTTGAAGATAACTCAAAAATCCTCTTTTCTTCCATCTTATTTATCTTGTGCTATCTAGTAATAACCACCATCATAATGAGGGGGAGCAACACTAGCTTAAAGTATCAAAAGCATAATCATTTGATCAATTTTCCCTTAATAAAATTTAGTTTAATGATTAAATAACTTTTATATTAAAAAATTATCCTCTAATCTTCCTTTGCTTTCATATTTTTACAATAACAACTTATTATTAAATTCCATTATTCTCATTTTGATGTAACATATCCATTCCCATTGTAAAAACAATCTTTTTAATCTTGCAAAATACTATTAATTTTCTTGTCTTAAAAAGTTGATTAGCCTTGCCTTTGCAATTACAATTAACAACCACAACCTACATTAGATATAATGATATTGGACACAAGAATGTAAATGTGCGAACATTGATTTCTCTATATAATCACTTTGGTGAACATCTATACTATTCAATTGGTAATATAAACTAGCTCCCTACAATAGTTTCAATATTTTATATTTTGCCACAATGCACTTGCATTATGTATATGCATCTATGTATATATCTAATATCATGTGTATTGTTCCTATGTATATATCTAATATCGTTGTGTATTATACCAAAGAATAATATCTACGCCCTTTTCCTATGAAAACTCCTTAGTTCCTTTTATATCCTTGGGAAATCCCGTATCCAATTCACCATAACTGTTTGTTTGATGTTATGAAAATATCAAATTTCACCATAATTGTTTGTTTGATGTTCTGAAAATATCAAATATAGAAATATTTTCAATAAACATTTCTTATTATCATAGTCTTTAGCAATGCATCATTACTTTTCATTTTCAAACTTGCCTAGCATATCTCTTTAACAACGCATCATTACTTTTCATTTTCAAACTTGCCTAGCATATCACAAAGCAATTTTATTATGCATCTGCAATCAACATTCCTGTACTGTATAATATACTATATGCTCATACATATTGCATAGTTTATCTACATATCTCCATATCGAAAAAATAATGTAAATGTGCAAGGTGTATATTGATATGAAAAATAATAAAAATATATATTATCTATACTTTCTTTTTACATGCTAAATGTTCAAATGTTTAAACTAGGAGAAGCTGGACAAGTGAAGGAAGTATTGGCACTCAAGCATCACAAACAACACAATAACAACAAATTCATAGGTAAATACATATAGATTATTTGTCCATTATTTTAAGAAAATAAATGCATTTCCTGGTATTTCTATGATGCAGTTCTAATGTAAATGTTATATCCAATTATCATTTTCAGCTCACAAGAAACAACAGAAAGCACAACCAAAGAAACCAGCATAGCACAACAACAACTTAAAAAGTATGTATATAAAAAATGTAACTGATACGATGCATTTAGATTGTGTAGTTATGCAACAAAGGTATATAAACTATAACTTGCGTTGCTTATTTTATGCATTCCTTGTATGTAGGCCTAGGTATACTGCTTCCACTATAGTATCCATTGAAGACTTGAATAGTCGTAGAATTGGACAAATTTTTGTTGGAGACATAATGGTCATATATAATACATATCTGGACAAAACAAATAAGTCACGTAGAATTTTGCGTGCTGACATGACAAATGAAAAAGGCATTATGACAATTACATTGATTGTTCCTACACATCTTATTCGAAAACATGAACAAAATATCTTACCTGGCAATGGACTATCCATTACACATTTTAAAATTTTGCCAAAAACTAACTATGATCGTGGTGACTGTGATCGTATTATATCACTAGATGAATTCAGTGTTGTAGAAACAATTTATGTTGTTTGCAAAGAGTACAACTTCATACCAGACACAACAATTAAACAATTTAGAGAAAGTACAACTTCTTACCCAATTGGCGCAATTGGAGTTGTTGTGATAGTTGCAAAAAAAGTGGGGATGCAGTACATTTTACATATAAAAGATGGCAACTCAGAAAATGACAAAGCCACGGTACAACTTCCATATTTAGTTCTTTTACTTTTAAATTTATATATCCTCAATAAGATTACATAATTACAATGATGTTTCATGTTTCAACTTTAATTGTTTGAAACATATGCACATTTTTTTACATCAATGGAACAACAACTACAAAACAGAGAATTTCCTATGTTGTTGTTCAAGAACATTACAAAGAGAAAAGATGTAAAAGAAAAGATATTCCACACAACACAATCAACATTTATAACAGTGCTCAGAACAGATGTAGCACAATCTTTGAAGAAAATAACTAGCTCAACAAATGTTGTAAGTATATAGATGTATACCTGCATTTAAAAACTTCATACATATCATTATTTAAAAAACATATGTATTTTGTTGTTCTATTGTTAACTGCAATATTGTATAAACAGGTTGAAGGTAGACTGAAAATAGCAAATGCATATTCAACTCCTTTTGAACCTGTATGCGCCATTTTTAATTTCCCAGCCAGTGCTTCTGCATCAGTAGAAGATACAACAATTGATTGCATGAAATGCAACCAAAAATGTCATTTTCTTTATAGACACTGCATAAACAGTATTATTAAAAGAATTACCAATAGTGTTGTGCAGTGCATCATTATGGAACCTATATTGCAAACACTACTTCTTGATCTGATACAAATGCCATATGAAATATATATTCAGGAAAAACTAGACACTGTTTATATGTTACGTGACCTCCAAGTCACAACAAATTTACACTAAATGAAGACAATATAGTATTGCAAATRGKATGAATAAAGAGGTAAATAAYAKAAATTTGCTTACACTAAAAAAAACTTAATTTATTGGTTTTATCTATWGATCAATAAGATGAAAAATTATTCCTATTTTGACTTATTTCTCTTTCTTTTTTTCAGGTTCTCTTATACTCCAGTATAAAAAAAAAAATCAACAACTAACAAATCAACAACCTCAACCAAGTCCAGGGAATCGATGAAGTTTTATGTTTTTTGTTCATTGCTTCTCATGATTTACAATCATCTTTGGAGACTAGCAATATAGTTCACAATATTCCTTTGCAACATTTTCAAATTTTGGGAAAAAAAATTTGTCACTTGAAAGTAATAGTGATGACAAATCTGTAAATCTCACTGTGTATATGCTAATAGGAAGACTGCACTTAAGATTTTAATCTTATTATGTTCTAATGTACTTTAAATGTGCCTGTTTCTTAGCAAGAAACTAATCAATCGTGTTGTATTTTGGACATCTCAGATCTTAGTCTTATTTTGAACCATGTTATTTCTAATCGCATATGGTCTTAGTCTTATGATCCTGTTATTTTCCACTTGATGATATTCAGCAGTTTAGGTGCTTTACTCACTACTGTAAAATTATTATTAGTGAATTGAAATTGCAACTATGGAACTAATCAGTTCCAGATTTAATGTTTCATTTATTTTATTGCCAAATATTTCTTATTACTTTTACTGCAATTGATTTTAGCTAACATAGTTGTATGCACACTTATTCCTTATGTCATTTTGGTAGATTCTAAACATTTTCTGAATACAATAATATCTTAAACGTCTTATTTTGACACATATGTTTTTAAGGTTTTTTTTCTACTTTTCCCTAATGTAATATTTATAACTAATATTGCATTGTCTTTCTGCTTCAACCTTTGTTTAAATCCACTTTTATACCTGTCATTGTTTTAGACTATTCAAATATTAGAAATAACAAATTTTATATATCTATAGTGCTATTGCATCATTTTTTTTAAGTTTTATTGTAGAAATGATGGCAGATGCTCATGTGATCATTTAATTAAATTGTATCTCTTAATTCCTAAGAATGTTGCATAGCTATTTAGCTCATTGTTGGCAGGGACTATGCTGCCATGCAACGCTTGTTTATATATTATTTAGGAACACTTTCCACATGTTCTTCTTCGTGCACACAAACAACAATAAGATGTCCTTATGCTCTTTTTCCTTTCAAATTCCATGACATTTCTTAGATATCTCTCATTTGATTGTAATTGTTTTTGAATTTTTATTGCATTGTAACTATAATCGTCTCATAGATATTATTATGTTTTAGAATTACTTTTTCTATGTCATATGTTTACAATATCTCGTGTGCTAATGTTTCTATGTCATATGTTTACAATATCTCGTGTGCTAATGTTTCTATGTCATATATTTATTGTACGTTGTCTATCAATGCTTATGTGTGCTATGTTCATTGTACTATGCGGGCCAATGATTTAGAATTATTCGGACTTTCTAGTGTTATGGGTCCCTCTAAAAGGAATTAACAACCATATCCTACCTTACACAATTGAGAATCATTTTCCTTTAAATTGCCCATGCACCTTTATTTCTTGTTTATCAATAATATTGAACAACTCCTCATCCAGTCATTTGACGTTGCATATACATAACACTTTTACCAATTTATCACTGAAAATAAGTGGTTGTGTGGATGTTTTGATAATGATGAGCCTTATGATATTTCCAATTAATTGATCTCAAGATACATATTACTTAACCACTTGTTTCTGATGCTTTGATAGTCATGAACCATATGATATATTTCAGTTGTTTGATGTCAATATACATATACTTAACCAATTGCTTCTAACAATATTGTTTTTTGTTGGAATAGATTATTAGTGATATTCTCAATACTCTATACCAAAAGAACTAGTGTTTATGTATTTATATTATTGTATTCAATATCTTATGTTTCTGTTGTTATCATATGTGTTTCCATATTTCAATTTCATGTCTTTATACTATTATATTTCAAGTCCAGTTTGCATCAACTTCTACAAGATTGTATCTTGTACTTATATGTTACATGACCATAAATAGTGCTTCCTAAGTCCAATTTGCATCAGCTTCCACATGATTGTATCTTTTTCTTATATGTGACATGACCAAAAGAGGTGCTTACTATGTCCAGTTTGCATCAACTTCTACAAAATTATATCTTTTGCTATCCATGACATGGCCATAAATGAAAATTTCAATTAGGCTAGAGCTCTGCTATAATGAATTAAATCATGGTGCACTACATTTTCATCCAGAACTTATCTTTTTTTAGGCAATCTTCTGTAGATCAAAAAATTTTAGGCATCTTTGTTGTTTCTAAGTGAGCAAAAACATATGTAAGATTCAACTTTTTGTTAAGAATGGACCAATTCTAGTATATCAAAAAATCCTAGTCATCTTCAACATCTGGAAAAGTTCTCATGTTTTACATTGTAAGATGTTGGTTTCAATTTTCCATGAAAAGTTCTCATATTTTTATAGCTTCTCTCCAAATTAAAGGAATTGGAACTTTATATATGTTTTTCTCTAAACAAAGGAGGTTGAGGCTTTACAAACTTTGAAGATCAATTGGATTTTTCATTTTGTATTTTGTATTGTTTTGATACTATACAACTTTTACTTACTTGATGTGCTAATAATTTTATGCAACTATAAAATACCATTGACATGGCACACATGCCATCTTTTTTTAGATTCTTATTTCTTTGTATTGGGACAACTATTTCAAAAAAAAAAAAAAAAAAAAATTAGCAGAAACTTATTTGACATGCTTCAAGATTAACTGTTCTAGTGATTGCATTTTTTTAATTTGCATTTGCAAAATGAATTCTTTTAGTCAAGAGTACAGGAGCATGGCATGAAATGCATTTGAAGGCATCTAAGTGGTCATGTCCCCTTGTATTCTTTGATTTTTCTTAGCTCTACAGGAAATCCCAAAGTAACTTATAGTTTGTGTTGCTTTGTACTTTGAAGATCAACTGCATTATTAACAATATTTTTTGTCCCCATGGTTAAACCATTTATTGAGATTAATTATCCTTATACTTGATGTTGATGTTTAAACCACATTTTCCAAATATGCTAAAGTGAGTGAAATTGAAAGGATAATAACTCAATATAAATCATATTACCACAGTGTAAATAAAAATTGAAAATAGTTGTTTTTGTAATAACTTTAGAAATAGACTCTTAGGTCATCTACATAAAAGGAGTTGTTATTTCATCATACATTACAAAATATTTAGTGTTGATTTTGTATTTTTCTGACGATGGCAAATTAAACCTCTTGTGTATTCTCATTATTAATGTGTCATTGTTGGTATTTACTAAATCGTTTATTGAGGGGAATCTAGCCAATTAATTCCAAAGATGTTTATTGAGGGGAATCTAGCCAAGTAATTCCAAAGATAAAGGGGCTCAAAATGCCAATGTTGGTTGGATCTCAAAGGGGAAAATAATACTAGATTTTTCACCATGTGGAGAATAAGGAGACTATAGTGTTTGGCATGAGTTTCATTTATGTCTACATAGAAGTAATGAAAATTAGTTTAAATTGTATTGTAACAATATTTAGGCTTTGTAAAGTTGAGAATGATTAGAGTTCACCTTTAGTTTTTGAATTGTTGAGCAACAACGTAGTTGCTTTTATTTTTAATTTTGTAAACGAAACTATATCCTCATGTAAAATAGATATTTTATCTCAGCACTCGCAATGGAAATGTGAATGTTGTAAAATAACCTGACTGTGTATGATCAAAGCACCATATTTTCTGCTAAATTTTTTATATTCATATTTAAAGTTATGTTCCTTGTCACTTTCTTGTGTATAAGGTTATCCAAATTATAGGCATTTACCCTTGTTTTCCTAATAAACAATGCATAAAAAACACTACAACAATTTTTATTGAAATAAAATAGTCTATGTGAAGACATTTGCATACACCTTTAAACTTTGGTAGCAAAGAAAACATAGTTGTTCTATGATGCAATATGCATATGTAAACTTTCTAATGAACATCCTACAATCTACTTTGAAGAAGAGTTTTTAAAAAGGCACAACATTTGAAGCTACCATGTCAAATAACACCTTAAAAATTTAGAACATGTTGAAGACATCCACTGTGAAATGTCATTTTCCTTCGGGATTGTATTTCATTCTTATCAAACTCATTGGTTAGCAATGAACTATTTTATAGTGTTTAATATTGCAAATTTTTAGGCTTTTTATCGTTGAGTCAAACTAGTAATTTATTTGAGAAAATGCCCTCACCTTAGCCTAAATAGTAATATGTTTATGTGGGCTTAACGCTTTGCAAAATAAATTGAATAAATTGGTCTAAAAACTAATTGAGCTCTCATTTAATATCTTCAAGAGATTAAAAAATGTATTTTTCTACTTTTGCAAGCCTTTTAGCAATGTACTAATCTGCAAGTACAGAGAAATGTGAAATTGACATTACTAAGAAGCGAGGTCTTATTTCAATACAAACATTCTTCCCTATTTATTAATATACGATGAGGAACTTTTACACGAAATCACTTTAATATAAATTCTTCCTCATTTATTGTTTCATATCAGTGACTCTAGATTTTTAAACGAGACAAGTTCAATATGAAAATTTAAGAAACATTTATCAATGGATGCTCGTTACCAATTATACAAATGCTTTGTATTGGGCTCTTTATATGGCCTTGTAAGTTTCTTTAGTAGTGGTACTATCTATGGTTAGGTCAAATGTTCCAGTGTATCAAATACCATCGAGTTATTTAACTAAGGAGATAAATACAAAGAGGTGAGCCATAAACAGAGTTTATGTACTGTTACTCACTAACAAAACAAAATTGTAGATGGCCATGGCTTAGAGGCATCTTAGCTCATTGTGGACAGGCTCCTTGAATGCTTCATCCACCAATATTCATGTAGGTTCCTCTTGGAGCTTCCATTTTTGCTACTATCCTCCCAAATTCTCCTTGCATCTCCCTTTTTGTCTTCACTATAGCCTTCATTTCTTTGATGGTTTGTTTCCCCTTGCAATTTTTTTGCCAAAAAAATAAATAATAAAATTTAAAAATGAACATGTTTATAAAATTTACAAAAGGAAAGCAACTAAGTGTTTTTTACAAAATTTGGAGAGGATTCAATTTGGATCATAGGTTCACATCATATAACATTTTGTTTATACATCTGGAATCAGATAATTACACTTTTCTGCTTGTGGAATTTTGTTCTGTAAGTGATATGGATATGTGCAAAGTATTGAAATTTTGTTATATTTTTAGTACACAACTTAGATGAATATATTTTTGATTAAAATAGTTTATTAAAATAAAAATATAATAGATATTGCAACTTTGAATCCCTAAAAGAAAATTGCCATATTTTATGGATATAGTGCAGGCTCTATGCATCTGAAATAGTTATGGTGTTGAAGTATTTGCATGGCTAGGGAATCATGTACAAAGATTTGAAGCCTGAAAAATGTACTTGTGCGAGATAATGGACATATTATGTTCTCTGATTTTGATCTCATTCTCTCCCACCTTCAAAGTGGACAGATCCCAATCGCCGATGCTAGTTGCCTAAACAATTACAAATTTCGGTTGCCATACATTGTCGTATGCGAAAATAAATGTTCATACAATATAGTATCACACCAAAAAAAAATGCGATATTGTATATTTATGATAAAATATACACGACGATACGTCTCAAAGAGAGATAAGTTAGACAACCACCTCTCTGTAACCAAAAAAGACACGTCTTAATGAATCATTCAGTGACTTTAATAATTTACTTTATGAAATACTTCGAACTTTTTATTTTCGATAAAAAGATAATTTATTAGTCCATGCAGAGCAGGGATTATGGTTTGGCCTCCCAGTCAACTTTTGTTGACTTGATTTTTGGTGAATTTTTTTTCGCTAAGATTTACTAAATTTTGTAAAAAAAATTGGTATTAAACCCAAATTTTGTATAAATTAAAAATGTTTTTTATAATTTTCAAATTTTGAAATAATGTTTTACAATTGGTTTAGAGAATTGATATGACAATTTTCCCTTGTTATATAATATAAGGAATTACTAAATTTTAAAAAAGATTGGAATATATATATATATTTTTTAAATTGCATCTGCCCGGTGTGTACGGAGATACTGACTAATTTAAGTTGCTCATTGTCTATCTGCACATATAAATCATGTCTAATTAATTTTTTCATCTATATTAATGTCCTATTTCCGTAGAAAATCTATTGCCGTGAACGATCTTGAGTTCACTCTCTCCAGACGTTCCTGCTGCAACAGGTTGTCACATGAATAATACCAATAATCCGGTTTGGTATTAGGTGAAGAAAATATTTCTACGAGAAGAGAGATTAAAAAATGAGGTTGGTTAGTTGTTCTATGAAATTATTTTTTTCATTGGAATTTGGTCATATAAATTTACATGAATTATTTTTTGTTATTCAAAATTCATTTTTAAATGCATAAATAAATTCAGCATGTTGAAAAACTCCCACTACATTCCAAAAAAAACCATCATCATTTAGTAAAATCTTTAACCTACGACTTAAAAAAACGCCTTTGATTTCATTATTAATTTTCTGGGAAAGAAAAAACTCCATCTACACAGCATTTACCCCAAAGATTGAAAGACCCCACACGCACATGCACACGCTGTACTTTCTCCAATGACAGAAATTGGAAACTCACAACACGGCAGAAATGCAATAAATAGCACGAGCACTCATTTTGACAGAAATTGGAAACTCACAACACAGCAGAAATGCAATAAATAGCACGAGCACTCAGTTTAAAACAATTAGAGAAATAAACACCACATGCCAAATACACAATGTAATTAAATAAGAATTTGTTTCTAAATGTAAATGCATTAGTATCAGATTTGTAAGTATGATTCAGACGGAGCTGCTCTTGCCAATGGGATTTGGAGCCGAGTTGGCGGACTCCCACGACGAGTTACTCATGTACGATCAGTGGGAACATGTACGATCAGTGGGAACTAGTGGTTATTGGCGCCCGTTCTTCCTAAGATTTAGATTTTGCCTTCTTCTCTCAGTCTCAGGTGCATGGGGATTTATTTCACAAATGGACTTTCAACTGTGGCCCAGGCACCAACATCAGGGCAGAACTTTTAGGTGCTTGGGCCACACTCTTCTTAGCTATTAGACTTTGCATTCAAAATCTTCAGGTACATGGAGTATTGTCATCGAGTGGCTAAGTGGCAGGGGCAAACTACAAGCTATTGCCTTTTATGGCTTGGAAAAAAAGAATCAGACTCCTACAAACACACTTCAAAAAAATCAACTACAACCACATCTTTAGAGAGCTCAATAAATCTGCTGACCTTCTCTCAAAGTCAGCTCTACAGGCTAAAATGGGGATCATCACATACCATCTCTGCATAGATGGCCATGAGGAGCCACCTCATTTTCTCATTCTGTCATAAGATAAGTTTTTTTTATTCAAAAAATAAAATAAAAACATAAAAAATAAAAATCCTTTCTCTTCTGTGAGCCTATCAGATATGATTCTAGGCTCTCTTTTCAGACCACAGGACTCTTTTTCTCCAGTTTTTACTTCCGGGCAGACCACTTCTACTTATCTTTCAGCCTTTTCAAGAGCAAAATTCTCTCTTTGATTTCCAGATTTCATAATCTTCTCGCTTTTGTTGGTTGCTTTCCACAACTGGGGAAATTATCAGCAAACATATTGTAGCAGGGTATGTAACTATTTGTTTTCAGATCACAAATTATATAAAATATAATGAGAAATTTGGAAAAAAAAAATATGATTCATACGGTCTCACTCATATATCAATTTGTAAGTATGATTCTGACAGTTTCACTCATATACCAGTCTCACTTATATATCAATTTGATATCTAACTTGATTGTGATCTTATTATTATTATTATTATTATTATTAAACACAACTATAAACAAAATTTCTCTCATAAATTTAACCACTTTCTAAAACCAACAAATTTAACTACTTTCTAAAACCAAGTATTATTTATATTTCTAGGTGCCGAGTTGGCACATACTTAAACTAATTCAAGTAACTTGCTCATTGATTTCAAGTTGTTACAGGTCTATATGCACACATAAATCGATATTTCTAATTAATACAGTTGGGACTGTATTAATGTTTCACACATAAATTGATATACGTGATTAATTTTTGCAGCTTTATTAATTCATTGCATAGCCTTAATGGGTATTATGGAGAATCGAGTTGATGATGGTATCTACAGTGGGGATTGGATTTCATAAGAAAATCTCTTGCTATTTTGGTCTGCCATTTCAATTGTGTTAATGAACAGGTCCTTTTAGCTTCCCATTTTTTAGTGGTTATAGTGTTTGTTGTAGCAATGTTATCTTTATACAATTTGGAAAGAGTCCTGACTTACATCTTTGAATAAGTTTCAGTTATTTGAAACTTTTGAACTTGTTTGTATTATTTGAACTTTGAATAAGTGTTAGTGAACAGGTCCTTTTAATTTCCCATTTTTTAGTATTTACAGTGTTTGTTGTTGCAATGTTATCTTTACATAATTTGGAAAGAGTCCTGAGCTACATCTTTGAATAAGTTTTAGTTATTTGAACTTGTTTGTATTATTTGAACTTTGAATAAGTGTTAGTGAACAGGTCCTTTTAGCTTCCCATTTTTTAGTGGTTACAGTGTTTGTTGTTGCAATGTTATCTTTACACAATTTGGAAAGAGTCCTGAGCTACATCTTTGAATAAGTTTCAGTTATTTGAACTTTGAATAAATTTCAGTTATTTGAACTTGTTTGTAGTTAAATTGTAAAATCATCTCAAAACTTGGGTGTATAAACATTAAAACTCGGATATATGAACACTAGATTTCAAATTATTTTTGGAATTTTTGTTGAAAATTGGTGTTCTCTATTATACATTAGGTTTTCAGAATTATGTTTGATTTCAGTTTGGATTTTTTGTCGGATATATGAACACTAGATTTCAAATTATCTTTGGAATTTTTGTTGAAAATTGGTGTTCTCTATTATACATTAAGCTTTCAGAATTATGTTTGATTTCAGTTTGGATTTTTTTGTTGAAAATTGGTGTTTTCTATTATACATTAGGTTTTCAGAATTATGTTTGATTTCAGTTTGGATTTTTTTGTTGAAAATCGGTGTTCTCTATTATACATTAGGTTTTCCTAATTATGTTTGATTTCAGTTTGGATGTATAAGCTTTTTGGAGCTTTATCTGAGTTGGGTTTAGATATTTCAGCTTTTTGGAACTTCATCTGAGTTGGGTTTGGATTATTTGGTGAAATGTAAGTTTATTTGAGGTGGGTTTAGATTATTTATCATCTTT
>JASDQU010737256.1:57316-71223 GCA_032191745.1 Picea mariana | reverse complement strand
ACTGAGATCACGTTGAACTGGCACCTGGAGAACACAGTGATCCTTTCTGCAGCTAAACCCGGTGCTTCGGCCCTTTGCACAGTTTTTTCTATCACCCCCGAGTGACCACGGGCTGTGACCTTGTGCCTATCTTCAAAGGCGCTTTCGGGATTTCGCGTTTCGTGGATGGGAGGAGACTGCTCCTCATGCTTCAAGGTTACGATAGGCGAAACGACGACATGGCTTGATTATGCACCACGGGTCCCCTTGGATGGATGGCTGAAATGCTTTCAGTGCTTCGGGACCCGCCTTGCCACGCGATAAACGTTAGCGCCCCTTCTCCAGGCTTGTTCCTTTGTGACCAGGCACCAAAACCATGGGCCCGACTCTGGGCTCTTTCGACGCTTCAGATTTCGGGGCTTCGAGATGTGAAATGACGAGGATCCCTTACCCTTTGAAATCCTGAATGCCGAAATGCCGACGTGACTAGATCTCGTGCCACGCGTCCTTTGGATCAGACGACTGAGATGACATTGGCGGCTTCACTATGAACATCCTGAAAGGCCCCACCTGTGGCTCAGATCTTGTGCCGCGTGTCCTTCTGAAGAGCAGTCCCGATCTGCTCGGCAATACTGTGGGCCCGGGTCTTGGACGCCTTCGGCATTTCGCGTCTCGCGGCTATGAAGAGGCTGCTCCTTGTGCTTCAAAGTCACGATGGGCGAAAAGGTGAGGAGCCTAATCACGCACCATGTGTCCCTTTTGGATGGATGGCTGAGATTGCTCCGTGATACTGTGGGCCCGAGTCCGGGATGCCTTCTGCACTTCGCGTCTTGGGGCTAGGAAGAGGCTGCTCCTTGTGCTTCAAAGTCGCGATGGGCGAAAAGGCAAGGAGCCTAATCGTGCACCACGTGTCCCTTTTGGATGGACGGCTGAGACTGCTCCATGATACTGTGGGCTCGAGTCCGGGACGCCTTCGACACTTCATGTCTTGGGGCTAGGAAGAGGCTGCTCCTAATGCTTCAAAGTCACGATGGGCGAAAAGGAGAGGAGCCTAATCGCGCACCACGTGTTCCTTTGGATGGACGGTTCTGATCATTTGATGAATGTAATATAAGTACTATCCATCACGCTAATCGTGGCGCAACTCTATTAACTGCAATTTCCCACTGATCGTCGATCTGCTTCGCCAATTGATCCTTGCCATTGAAATTAGACTGCTCGCTCGCCTGCTTGCATTTTCCATCTAAAATGGATTTTTTGTGCACTGCTTATTGCGCTCATGGCTATGACCTTGGACTATAACACATTTGATGGGTTTTCAAACCCCATTTCTTCGCATTTTATGTCAAGGGTCTGAAATCAGGGAAAAGCACCCCGCTTGCAAGAATTGGTGCTAACATACTCCTTTACACATTGACACATGATTTGCTTCATGCAAAGTGACAGTTGCTACATACATCGCCTTGCAAATGGAAAGGCGCCTTGCAAATCATACTAAATTAGCCAGTACTTCGATTTTCATACTAAATTAGCCAGTCCTTCAACTCATAGTTTCTTGTCCTCCCGACCTCATTTCCTCCTCAAGAAATGGGTCGATGAAGCCCAAGCAGGTGCTACAAGCTCCTTCATTTCTGGCTTGATTCATTTTCAACTTCATTCCTGCGTCGATTCATTTAAACTTCATTCTCGAGTTGGTTCATTTAAACTTCATTCCTGCGTTGATTCATTTAAACTTCAATTTAAATATGAATATCTTCATAAAGCCATGGTTACTACTATTGACTATTGAATGTGTTTACAGGTGGAGGAAACATACCTTTAAGATAGAATGAAAGCAAAAGTTATTTAGCAGTCAAGGAATGGAGGAGTCAACATGCCGGTTTCATGGAGCTGAAATCTTCTACTTCTTTGCTTTACTTGATCTGTTTGGGCTTCTGTCCACCTCAATTGGGACTGTCAACCTCTGATGAGCTCATTAAGAAGCTAATGAAAGCAAGCAATAGAGATAAATTCCTTCCTTTATTCCATCCCTGCACATATGTCCATGATAGAACCAAATCCTTATTTATGTCCTTCTCTCAAGATATCACATATCATTTTCGATCACCCGTTTTCAATTACTAGCTACTTTGGATCTCACCCGTGAAAGTTTGCAGACATTTTGTATTTTCAGAAGAGAAACATTCTGTGTTTTCAAAGGAGGGAATGGATTCTCTACTGCACGAACTATTTACTTTCCTAGTATGTCCTTTTCTCCATGTCCATTGACTTAGACTTATTGTCTGTCACACTCTTTGTAATTTCAAATTATTTGTAATTTGACACATGTTGGCATATTCTTAAGAATAGGATCCATAGCGATCCCAATGCCATTACCATTAGATGGTTCAGAGTTCACCCATTTTCCTCCAAAATTCATTTCAACAGTTATATTGTTTTCCTTTCCTGCACCCGCCGGAGGAACAAAAGTTCATTCTTATGCACAAATTTCTTTAAAATGATAAATTCTGGATAAGAACCTAGAAAATATGCAAGATTAGTCTATAGGGTTAGTTTTAATTACCTAGTGTTATTTTGCAAATTAGGTTTTTTCATAAATGCTAGAGTAGTTATTAGAATAATACATTGTTTTTACTACAAGTAACTTATCTAGCGGCTGGCCACCTTCTTCAACAAAGAGATAGTAGGCTCTAATGCTCAATTTAATTTCATGCAGAGATTTGGTTTTGAGATAATTTTAGGCAATGATTTTCCCGTAGAACTTAGGAGTCACCAAAAAATTTCCACTTTCTAGAGATTGATATACTCCTAACGAAAATTTCAATGACAACACTTTAGCAAATAAATCCTTGCAAATCTGTTCTAATAGATCACCATCTTTAATTAATTAATAAACCCCACTCTCTACTCTACAACTCTCAAACTTTTATCCTTTCAATGTCTTTCTCATTCCATTAATAATTTTGAATATTGTGATTCCATCATAAATCATGGACTATAATACTATACATAAATCATGGACTATTAAATTTACATAAATCATGGACTATTAAATTGCATTTTGGGGACGAGGTAGTAGCTAGATCAAAAGCAACAATGTGGCTCGACTATCTCTAGACGTCTCCCTTCACACTTACGTGCTTAACTTCTTGCCCTTTTGGCAGGGGCTTGTTGCTCAACAACACCCCTTATTATATTTTAGATTTCTAAAAGTGACACTTATTGCTCAGCAACACCCCTTGTTATATTTTAGATTTCTAAAAGTGACACTTATTGCTCAGCAACACCCCTTGTTATATTTTAGATTTCTAAAAGTGACACAAAACTATTAAGAATGGAAAAGTGTAGAATTTCAATTTTTTGGATATGCAATGTTAAAGAAGATTGATCCGCATGATATTTTGGGTTACATGAAATTAGATTTTAGATAAGAGTTGACAATGATATTTTTAAAACTGTTTGCTTTGGGAGGGCAGGTGCATAGTTTAAGATATGGTGACAAACATGATCTCGTTGCTATTCGTTTTTAATTCCCATCAACTAGTGAAAAAAGTTGCATATAGAAAATATAAATTAGAATTAGATTTTTTATTCATAGTCCAATCAAACAAAACATAAATATACTTTTAAAGCAGGAACTGATTGCTTTGAAACTATTATCCTTTGTTTATATATTAAAATAGACACCCCTAGAAGTTACACCCTAGGGTTGTTAAGTGTAATCATAGAAAACCGAAGTGATACAGAAAGGTTATTGATGCATAATTGGATATATAAATGAGCTATGATATGGAATAAATGATTTCTATTTTCACTTTTAATATATTTTACATGAGCACGATGAAAAAAGATTATCACAAGTATATGGAGAGAAGTTAAAATTTCATATGAATTTTTATTTTATTTTAATATAATTTTATGATCCTTTTTCTTATACCCTAGCTTGGGCTCGTATACAACAACACCAAAGTGCACTCTGCGTTCAAACTAACAAACGCAGAACTAAGATCCACCACTAAGTCAAACTGCGAAGGACATATGCCCAAGCCGAGTACCTATATGCCCGCCGCATCGAAACGTTAAGGAATCTTGTGCTTATTTTAAAAAGTGGAAGTTTGTTACCCAACAAATGTCGTTGGATAACCCGTCCAAGGCAAATATCCACACAGACATCTGTTTGCAGATCTATGCATTTAAATGCATAGGTTAACAACTAGAGGCGGAATTCATGCGAGGCTTTCAGATGGAAAATGCATTTGCTTTTCGAGCAATTCTTACCAGCACAGATAGTTGGCAATTACAAGCGATAGATAAGAGATGGTAATTCAGAGAGGCAAAGCTTCTTCTAGAAATGAAGGACTTCTATTTGGCGATCTACATTGCTTTTGTGTGTATTGCCATCTGATTTTCTATTATGTCAGGTTATTTTTGTTAAAAATTCTAATTATAGTTCGTTAGTTTATCTAACTGTTATACAGTTATATGATAGTTATAGTATTTTTGTATTATATATGTAAGGTCTATGTAAATGATTATTTGTTAGCTCATTAATGATTATAGAGTATGCACTTTTTTTTTTTTGTCAATATTCAATTTATTTCTGTTAATCATGGTTACCTGATTACTTCAGTTATTTTCATTATGTTTTTGCATTTTTCTTCATTATAAATCTAACAGTGGTATCGGAGCATGATATTAATCTTATGAACCTGGTATATCATGGTAGTTTTTCCATGGAGTTGAAGTGAAATGAGAATGTGCAGCGAAGGAGAAAAAGAGGATCAATTAGCAGTGCAATCAACATGTCGAATATAATTGTTGGCAACTTCCTAGTTCAAGCAGGCGACCTATGTAAATCATATGCAAATGTTTTGAGCAACTGATACTTTGGGAGACACGAACTTTTGATTTTGATCAAGAGAGATATTATGCGTATAGATACAAAGGCCAACCATATGAGGAGAACATTTTCTTCACTGTGAGAAGGATGCCAACAATCAACATGAAGAAGAATATTGCTCGCACTCCTACGTTTTCTGTCTGAAGCGAATACAATTTGAAAGAAGAGGTCCAACCTTGGGGCGTGATCTCAAGACTTGTGACCCTATGCAGCAACAGAATCATTGCCATTCAAATAGCTTGCAGTCTTGGTGAAAGAATTGTGCATTGATTTTATTGTTGATTGTTTAAGAGAACCTAACCACTCTATGCATGAGCCTTCGCTATACAAGAAGTTTAACAATGGCGAACAAGAAGTATAATAGTGCATGAACCTTAGCTCCAACAGTGAAGGTGAACAAGAAGTACATTTTAGCACAAGAATAAGAATCGCCAACGGATAACAAGAAAGGCATTGGTCGCGACGAGATAATATATACAACTTTGAAGAACCGGTGGCACATCCAAACAAATAATTCGAGATTATATTCGTGGATTGATCGTTGTGGGTAAGCGAGCCATTATGAATTGTGTTTCTTTATCCACTTCATTATATGTTTGTATTGCGGACACGTCTGGAACAAAGTCCATTCACCTCTTGCACTCCTCTTCTTGGAGGTTTAAGGAGAGAAAACCATCTGAGCGCACGCATGATGTTACTGTAAAGAAAAGACACCAATATCTCTATCTATGATTGTGTATTGCATCGTTTTGTAGTGAAAATAGGCTAACAGAGTTGATTGATAACAAAGGTTGATTGAAAGGAAAAGCCAGTAGTGTAGGCTTGCATCAAATGATGGTTGTAGTTTAGAATTCTTGTGAAACCCTCTCGACCTTCATAGAAGAGTGGCTTTAATCTGTTGCATATTGGAGTAAAAGGGGTACATTTTTTAATATTTTTAAACTCACTTTTATCACGGATCATAAGCATACTTTTTTATTAAAAAAAAAGTGATATAATATGTTTTTTTAAGGAATTATATGGGAGTTATAAGATTGAAAATTTATATGGAGGAGTTTTCTCCATTATAAGTGAATGTTTTTTTGAAGTTATAAGGGTGCTAAAGGGTGCTTGTCATGGTGTTATAAAAAGCTTTTTTGGTTAAGGAGTTATAAGGTTTTGTATGGAGGAGTTTTCTCCATTGATTGTAATTGGAGTTATAAGGGTTTTTATTTTGCCTTGAACATGTAAAGGTGTTATAAGGGGTTTTTTAAAGTTTGTAAAAGGAGTTATAGGGGATCATCCTACATAATAAAATTGTATATTTGTTTTTGCGTCCTTGACCCACCCGAAATTGAATAAGGGGGTCTTAGGATCTTTGTGTGCATCTAAGTCGACTACAAATATACAAACAATCTAATAATTGACGGACAATTCAATTTGGCTACAACTTTGGCATGCACAACAGGATACAGAATTGAATTTTTTGGCATCAACATACAAACATCTCTCTTCCATATTCTGCATGATGGCAAGAATTGAAGAAATATTTGCCATATTGCACACATTAATTAACTCAACTACGAAATCTACAATTGCAATAAACAAGTGCACTCTCAATACAGTGATTACTTGTTTACAAGTAACGCACAAGAAAGTTGATATGTTCAAACTTCAAAACGAATTGTTGTCTGATGAGTTAAGTTTGCTTCGACATCAACAATGTGATTTCAACAAACAAAATGACATCAAGGATGAAAATAATGAAGACGCTCAGTTCACTAGTGATGACACTCATAAACATGAAGATGAGTTGGATGAAGTCCCTATGTCAGAAAAAGTTGCGGATAAATGTGGCAAAGAAATTGTAATTGGTCGACCATGGGAAGAATTATGCTTTAAACGAAATCGATATGGACTAGGATATGGAAAGGATGCTGACAACCTTTTTCATATTCCTAATTATAGCAAACCTATTTGCTTTGTAAGTGGAGGTTTTCTGAATGATGATCAAAAGACAAAGCTTGAGGAACAGGTACAAGATATTGTTGATAATGATGACCAGGATGTTGATGTTTCTACAGATATTCCAGATTTGTATGATCATGATAATCAATCAGATAAAGAACCCACACAATGAAAACACTGTCACCGGTTTGGCCATAATAAGTCAAACTGTTTTGATCTTCACCCATGCAGATTTTGTGGGAAGACAAATCACCTCTCAATAAGGTGTCAAAAGAGTAAGCAAAAACATATTCATTTTGAATGGTTAGGGAATTGGCGTTCGAGTTTGGAATCCAATTTATTGGAGAATTCTTATTGACAAATTTATACACAAGTACAACCATACTTGATTGGAGATATTTTTACAGTTGATGAACATGAATGTTTTTTAGGATTGGATGATATAGGTATGATCGGGGCCTAGTTGATGTAGTCTTCTGAGTTCAATATCGAGTCTTCAGACTCCGCCGGAAGACATTTTGATTACCCTTTTCCACTTTCAAAGGGGGTATATCTCATTATCCAGACTTCTCACTTTTTAGTTGACAAGGGGGAAATTAGTGAGAAATGTCAGACTTCAAGTTTCAAAGTCTACCTTTGATTTGCAGTTCATTCGGGACTTGTCTCTGTCCTGCCTTCTGGACTTGTGTCTGTTCAAAATATGATTATAATTGGGTGCATGATCGGTTGTACCCAACACCCCTGAGATTTTGGTCCAAGTTGTAAGTCTTTCCATAGGCTGTTGTATTCCCCATCTATTTAGTAAGTCCTGTTGAGTCAGGAAGTTGTATTCCTCTTGTCCATAGAGAGGATGTTGTGTCAAGTTGTGGCATGAACCACTGTGTAGCTTGATGGTGTATCAGAGACATTGAATCTTTGATTAAGGGGGGAAAATACGAGATAGCAATCTTAGATTAAGGGACCAAAGTATGTGAATAGATGATCAAATAGGAAATAAGCATGCAGTCTGCTCACAACAAAATCAGTGAAGTCAATGAAGTTGAATGATCAAATCAGTGAAGTCAATGAAGTTGATAATGAACAGATGATAGATCATTGTTTTGATCTTCATCCATGTATACATTGTGAAAGCGTACACATTGTTCCAGTAGCTTATAAAGGTGATGGATCTCTTCTTGGCCATACTTTTGAATGACAATCAAGGGAATTTAAACCACTTGTCCCTGACAGGGGGGAAATCTAAAGTTTTCAGTCAGGTTCGAAGTTTGATTTAGAGCCTGTGAACATATGATCAAGTATGCAACCTAGTTCCTGGTATGTAGTCTTTTTCCTGAACATATTGTTGTTGATATGGCTTGTGGTAATCCTAAAACCATTCTTAGTTTTTTTAGCCTTGAGCTCTTGATAGTTTGTGGTCAGCTTAAAAGCACCAATTAAGCAGAAGACATGAAGTTCTCCTTGTTACATTTTTAGAATTTTGAGCCTTGAGCTCTTGTTAGTTTATGGTCAACTTAAAACCATGCCATTTAGTAGAAGACATCATCTTCTGCTAGAAATTTGGTTTGTGGTCATCCCGAAACCACCAAATGAGTTTGTGGTCACCCTTAAACAACCAATTTAGTAGAAGTATTCATCTTCTGCTATTTTTTAGGGTTTAGAGAGCATCTTCAACCAACCCTTTGAATATTCGCTTGACACATTGTTGATTGTCAAGTAGTGGCAGTTTTTTAGGAAAGAATGAACTTATGATTGAGGGGGGATGTTAAAAACTCTAATTAGAATTCATTAGTTTACCTAACTGTTATACAGTTACATGACAATTATGGTACAATTATGGTATTTTTGTATTATATATGTACGTCTATGTACATGATTATTTGCTCACTCATTAATGATTATAGAGTATGCCTTTTTTGCCAATATTCTATTTATTTCTATTAATCATGGTTTCCTTATTACTTAAGTTATTTCCATTATGTTTCTGCATTTTTCTTCATTATGAATCTAACAATTTTCACCCTGAACTTCAATTTGGGAACAAATCTGTAAAACCCAATGGCCTTTCTTTTATTTAAATTGTGTTCTTTAATATGAACTCATGTCGATACTCTTACATGTAAGTCAATACTTCTAGGTGTTGCCATGGATTCCCAGAATTAGTAAAGGCAGGTTGAATTTACAACAATTATAGATAAACTAGTCATGTCTAGGAATGGAATAAACAGAGAACATTGTAATTAGATAATTTTGCAAGAAATAGTAACCCCCAAATTCTTGGAGTCACATACACAAATCAAATTAGCCAACCTATTCCACAAGTTCTATGTCTATTCAATGGCACTGACAATTTGCATACCGAATCGCTGGCCTGATTATGTAATTTGTGTGATGTACTCTCGCTTGGTTACTTCTTTTCTGAAATCCTTGAATGCCACACCTCTTGAAGTGAAATGATGTTCTTTCCAGTAATCATTCTAAATAGGAACATGGATTGAACGACTCACATTAGTAGGCCTTCAACAAATTATTAGATAGAAGCTATGAGGTGGGACCTTGGTCGACCTATGTACCCAAGCATATGCTAGAAATGAGCATGCCTACTCTATTTTGTTCTATCGATGCCCCACTATTTAGTATTGGGAAATACACTCTATCATACAAGTTGTCATCACTCCATTTCGGTGCACCGCTGAGTAGTGCAACTAATGCTCGGTATATCCCATTGTGAAAGCACTCTATGTCATAAACATCCTTGACATCTGTGGTGATTTTCCACCTCTATAGGCAACGGTTGAGGAAGGCATTGCTTTGAGCAATTCAAGCATGGATAGTATCTAAGTATTATGATATTGCAGTCCTTCGTTAACAACCAGCTAGAACAATGTACAATAGTTACAACTAAACCCTACTAATCCAATGATTAATTTATTTGGGTTATTGAGTAGTTGCTTACAAGGATTGAACTTGTTGTTCATTGTTTTTGCATTGCTAATTCTATGATTAAGCTATGTGAATTATTGAGTAGTTTCTTATAAGAATTAAGCTTGATGTTCACTGTTTTTGCATTGAGAGCATGTGGATATGCACCATAATATCTCTGTCCAATCCCTCTGTAGTAGCCAATAATATATTCAAGCTAAGAATAATACATACATAGAATGCATTGTATTGAGGAGTATGCAATATAACAAGAAATAACTTATGTAGTCTATTAATATGTATTGAGGAGTTGGCTCCCTTTGCTAATAATTTTAGTTGACGGGTTGCACTTACTGGTTTTTCAATCTATGCTTTTTCAATCTATGCAAGGACAAGGCTATACCAAGTCGTTGAAATATAATTCGAAGTCACTCCAGTGAAGCAACCAATGCTTCAACTGTTTCTGAACTAGTGATTCCTACAAACCTATGAAGGTACAGAATAAGTCGAGGTCGAAATATGTGATAAAATTCGAGAGAGCAGTCATAGCACAAGATTATACACACAAATAATAATTTCTATTACATTACCTTTCTGCACAATTACAACACAATTATATAGTTGGATTCAAATCCAACTTATTCTAAACATAGAGAGTGAGGTTTTCAACAACCTCCAACAAATCCAAACCAATCACTAACTAATTCTATTGTAAAAATTGTGGGACCATCTTTATATCCAAACTCTGTGGGAGAATTTTTTGTTACTCAACCATAGGAAAAACTACCGAGGCAACATTTTCCTGATGAGTGTTATTATTGTGCAACATCTCTAGTAGTGATTGAACCACAAAAAGGGAAACCTTACTACCTATTAGCCATGAACTGGTGAGTGATTTCAAACTCACTCTCACAAATTATAAAATGAAATTGTTGAAAGAAAAATATGATGTTTCTTAACTGACTGAATGTAATATATTCATATGAAAAGTTAATTTAAACAAAAAATTGTAATTCATGTTCATTCTAAGCTAGATTCCATAGCACAATAGTCCAAGCTCATAAATTTATGCATTTTAAAAAAGAAATTACCTACAAAATATGTGGATCCACATAGTATATACTGAAATGTTCTACAGACAAAGATAAATTCTTAAAGTTGTTTCTTGGTGTATGATGCAGAAGGTTGTGAACATTGTGGGATCATGAATATTTATTATGGGACCATCTTTATAGCCAAACTGTGTGGGAAAATCTGTTGTTACTCAAACATGGGAAAAACTATAGAGGCAACATTTTCCTTATGAGTGTTATTATTGTGCAACATCTCTAGTAGTGATTGAACCATAAAAAGAAAGATACGATGTTTCTTGACTAAATGTAATATATGCATATGAAAAGTTAATTTAAACAATAAATTGTAATTCATGTTCATTCTAAGCTAGAGTCCATACCACAATACTCCAAGATCATAAATTTATGCATTTTAAAAAAATAATTATCTACAAAATATGTGTATCCACATAGTATATACAAAAATGTTCTACAAATAAAGATTAATTCTTAATGTTGTTTCTTGGTGTATGATGCAGAAGGTTGTGAATGTTAGGGGATCATGAATATGTATTGTGGGACCATCTTTATAGCTAAATTTTGTGGGAGAATTTGTTGTTACCCAACCATGGGAAAAACTACCTAAGCAACATTTTCCCGATGAGTGTTATTATTGTGCAACATATCTAGTAGTGATTGAACCACAAAAAGGGAAACCTTACTACCTATTGGCCATGAACCAATGAGTGATTTCAAATTCACTCTCACAAATTATAAAATGAAATTGTAGAAAGAAAAATATGATGTTTCTTGACTAAATGTAATATATGCATATGAAAAGTTAATTTAAATAATAAATCGTAATTTGTATTCATTCTAAGCTAGATTCCATAGCACAATACTCCAAGTTCATAAATTGATGCATTTAATTTTTTTTTTTATCTATAGAATATGTGGATCCACATAGTATATACTAAAATAGTGGGGACATATCAAACTATTACTCATTAATAAAATTTGAAGCATAAGTATCCTCCTCCACAGGGGTTTACTTAATCAAAATCATACATAATATGTGAATTTGGAAGTTGCTAAGAGCTTATTTTTAAAAAAAAACACCTGAAAATTTGCATTCTTATTCTCTGTAAATAGGTTTAATTTATAAAAAATGTGCATTCTTATTCTCTGTAAAGAGGTTCACTTTTTAAAAAATGTGCACTCAAATGATTCTCAAAAAATTTCCCTTCTTTAAAAAAGTTTTTCATCCCTCCCTTTCATTGCTACAATGCCCTAATGGTAAACTTCTAGGTAGGCCTAGTGGCCCTTATATGACACTACCATAGTTTCAATTGTAGGTTAGATTGTGTCCTTAAATTCAGTATTATTCTTTTGCATTCAAATCGTGCTTTTCTAGCACTAATTATGGTCATGGGTCATTGTTCTGTAATGAAGTCTGCGTGTTTTTCCTTAATAGGTGATCTTGAAGCTAAAGGTGACATAATTGGTACAGTAGTTGGAACCGTTTGCAAATACTCGCCAATTGATACTAGTGATCTCGATGGAGCTATTGTTTGCTTCTATGTTGGTGATACATACAACTATTATATGATTTTTCAGTTTTTTTCTTTGTTAGTGGTCAAACTAAATATGATATATTTGATGAAATTGCTTTCTTCCATAATAAATTTGATTAGGTAATGTTTTTATTATATATAACAAAACACTGAATAATACCATTCCGAGAATGATTTCTTTGATATCAAAGGTTTTAATGTGGGAAATTAACCTTATACTACATTTGTTTACGTGTTTTGTAGGCCTATAATGATAAAGTGGGGTTCAACTCTTGCCATGTTCTCAACAAGTGTTTAACAAAACCACCATCCTCCATCTTAAGGAAATAATAATGGTAACGATGGTGCCTCTCGTCCAAAGGGTTAAGAGCATCTATTTGAGCCCATGTATCTAGACAATATACAAACACCTTAATATCAATGACAAGTATGAACATTCTCCATGCATTTTGTAGAGCCCCAAAATTGGGCTATTTGTATTATAAGATCATTGGATGTGAAACAACTTATTGGTGGAAATAACTTATTGGTGGAAATAAGATGAAGACTTTTGACTTTGGGGCCCTCTTAGGAAGGAATTAGAAAATTTAATTTACATATGATTTCTCTCTATATATATATAATTTACTTTACATAAGATTACCCTCTCTCTCTCTATATATATATATAATTGAGACTTATATGTTGTACTGTAATCAATAGTAATTCTTCTTAGAAGGTTTGTAAATCACATTTGAAAGTATATATTTTTGAGAAAATATAAGTGGGAAACATTATTTATCTAAATAAATGATAGAGCATTTTAAGTGACAAATGTTTCTTTGAGAAAATTTATTTTTCTTTTCCATTATTATTTTTCCAAACTAAAATTACTTTTGAGTGATGTCAAGTTTGAATTAAAACACTTGGTTATTTGAGAGTGTCTCTAAAGCATCCTCCCATGATGTGGACTTCCAGAAGATGGCACAAGTCATTTTAAAGTCTATCATTTCTTCATATCAGTATCAAACAACTTCAGAAAATCTTGCACATGCAATTGGAAATGCACTTACAGAATTTGAGAAAGATCTTTATTATATTTCTCTTATTATTGAGCCATCCCCTATATAGGCGTGGAAAGAATTTTAGGAATCATAGGGTTACTAATTTGGCTATGCATATATGAGATTGTTGTTGTTTCAAATAAACATTTGGGATTGGTTTGAGCAACCTAGTAACTATGGGACATTGGTTTACATGATTCATAATTAGAGAGTTGATCAAGAGTGGAGTTGGTACCATATCTAAATTATTTTTTGATCCACATATATTGGATTTAGTAAAGCTACAGGACATGTATTCAACTTCATGGAGAGTACAACTACACTTCTAATTAAATCAAAATGATGTAAATTCTAGTGAGAGAAAACACTTTAGAACTAATATTAAGGATGCTAATGATATAGAGGTCCATACCACTCCAAAAAGTGAAACAACATACATGAATTTTTCATGTATTAGTGATTGGTCTAATCAAAATTCTTCCCTACTGCCTAA
>JASDQU010737256.1:13436-32575 GCA_032191745.1 Picea mariana | reverse complement strand
TACTGAGGGAAAATTTGAGTTGACATTAAAATAGATGTACATGGATTTTTCGACGTCGACTGGGTTGGAGATCTGGATCAACGAAGGTCAACCAATGGATATGTGTTCAATATGTTCGATGGAGCAATCAACTGGATGAGTAAGTGAAAAGCAGTTGTAGCCTTGTCAACAACAGAAGTTGAATATATGGAAACCACCCATGGAATCAAAGAATCAATATGGTTGCAATGACTATGTTTAGCGACCGATTTTGAGCAGAAATGTATGAAGATAAATTGCGACAGTCAAAGCACAATATTTTTGGCAAAGAACCCAACTTATCATTCCAAGACTAAGCATATTGATGTACAATACCATTTCCTAAGAGACATGGTGGAAAACAACAAGGTACTGTTGGATAAATTAGACATGTTGGAAAACATAGCAAACTCCTTAACCAAGTCTATGAGTGTTGTGAATTTCTCTTGGTGCAGAGAGGAAATGGGCATTGAAACCCTAAGTCTATGAACAAAAGTTCAGGTTCTCCTATTTTAGCAAAGAAGACAACAAGTGGGAGAATTTTGGGTTGTTATATTCTTTGCAGTGAAATTCAAGTCGAGGTGGATTGATTGGAACATAATCCAACCAGGAAAGTCGAAGTCGAAAGTGATCGACAACAAGTCGAGAGATCACCCGACAATAGGTCGAAAGGATTTTGGGTGGCAACCAACTGAAGACTCACTGTAGGTCGATTAGTAGCCTACTTGTTGGGTTGTTATATTCTTTGCAGTGAAAGTTTAGTAGAGGTGGATCGACTGATGGTCAAAGTCGAGGTGGTTCGATAACAAGTCGAGGGTCAAGGTAGATTGATAACAAGTCGAAGGTCGAGCTTAGTCTACCGAGTAAAGCCAAAGTCGAAGGTGAAGGAAGTTCAACATTGTAAAGGCATCGACACCAAGTAGAAGAGGTCAACCAAAAAGAGGTTGACAGGCGAGCGTGTGGCGACCTACTAAAGACCAAATGCAGGTTGATTGGTAGTCGACTGGTAATTCGACTTGGATTTGACTGTAACAGAATCTCGATATTCATGGGATTTGTAGCCAATGATCTTCATGGATCTATAACCATTTTTGGGAACCATGTATTTAGGGTTTTTCCTGTTGTAAATCCTAGAAAGAGGAAAGTTGTAAGGTGGTAAAGGCTAATATTGAATATTTATATGATGAATGGATAATCGCTAAGAGTCTATAATTTAGAGGTTGTTGGTCATGCAGATGTAAGCTAGATTGGGTATAGGGTTGTTCTTGCACATGAAAGATGGTATGATGTTGTTTGTATCTTAGGTGTGGACCAAGGTTAGACATGTAACCTTTTATTCAGATTGAATAAGAAAATAAGAGAGCAGAACGCTCAAGGAATATTGGTTTTCCCAATTTGGGTTTCCAAGGTAAAATCTCTATGTACTGTGTGATTGCTTTGTCATTTATGTTCTTGATTAAATTATTCTTCTCTTCTGCTAGGTTTAGTGTGGAAGTGTATCTCATTTCCTGAAAAGTGGTATCATAGAAAAGTTAAGCTCTGACAAGTGGTATCAGAGCTATGTTAAGTTATGACGGTTGTATCAGATATTTATTTACCAATCTTTAATCTGAGAGATAAACCCTAGGTACAATAAGAGTTGTAAGTCATAAATTGTGTTAAAGATCGTGGTAAAGAATGGTGAGCAGTTCCAGAATAGAGATGGAAAAATTCAATGGCCAAAATTTTGAGCTTTGGAAGCTTAAAATGTAAGATCTTCTTGTAGATCGAGAACAATGCACAATGGTCTATCCAGGTACCCAGCCGACAGGAATGTCAACTGAAGAATGTGAGAAAATCGAAAGAAGAGAAAGAGGTATGATTCAAATTTGTCTTTCATATTCGGTACTGCTGAATGTCTCAGGTGAAGATTCAACCAAGAAACTGTGGGACAAGCTGGGAAGATTATATAGTTGAAATATCTAGTAAATAAATTGTTTCTTAGAAAGAAATTGTATCTTTTGAGAACAAGTGATGGCAGTTTGGTGACTGGTCATTTAAATGCGTTCAATACCATTTTAAGTCAGTCATTGTCTATGGATATTAAAATCATTGAGGAGGAGAAGTGTATAAGACTATTATGTTCTTTTCCAGACTCCTGGGATATCTTAGTCATGGCTATAGGGAGTAATACAACTACACTAGCGCTAGAAGATGTGGTTTTTTCTCTACTATTAGAAGAAATGAGAAGAAATAACATGGAAGGATCGACCAAAGATGCTTTAGTGGTGAGAGGTTGAACGATTGAAAGAGATAAAGGCAAATTCTCTGGTAGAAATTCTAAGTCGAAGGGTAGATATAAATCCCCAGTTCAGTTGACACGAAGATGCTGGAAATGTGGTAAAGCTAGGCATTAAAAAAAGGACTGTAATTCGAGGGCGATGTAAGTTAGTACAGGATTTGATGAGAAGCAGTCAAATGAGATAAATACGACCCTGGATAAGGGAGGTGATGTGTACCTAGCATCAACCAGTACAAAGTTAGATCAAGGTGTTTGGTTGATTGACTCAGGAGCATCCCATCATATGACACCACATAGGGAATGGTTCTGCGAGTATGAATAATATGATGGAGGTTATGTGTTCTTGGGGGATGATTCAACAACCAAAATTATCAAACGAGGGAGAGTTCGACTGATACTGCAAGATGGGAGGAAAAAAACCCTTCAAGGTGTGCTATACATTCCGAGTTTGGAAAGAAACATGATATTTGTCAGTAAGTTGAGTGATGCTGGAGTGCACACTCTGTTTCATAAGGATTTGTGCAATATGGTCAGAGGTACGATGGTCTTAATGAAAGGAGATCGGATTGGAACCCTATACAAGATGTTAGGGAATATTGACTCGATTGGATGCAACAAAATCATTTCTCCTTAATTCAACTCGACTTTGACTCAACTTGACCAAAACCGGGTCGAGACGGTGCAAACCGACTTGATAATACATGACAAAATCAACCTGACCATGCTATGGCACAAAAGGATGGACACATTGGAGAAAAAGGAATTTGAGCTATGCATAGTAAAGGTATGGTCGAAGATTTTCCTAAATGTGGTTTAGAAGTTGACTTTTCTGAATATTGCATATATGGAAATCAAAATCGGGTGAGGTTCCCATATGGTGCGACAAGGGAAAATGGGATTCTAGAATAGGTGCATAGTGATGTGTTTTTCCCAGTTACAGTTCCTTCACTTGGTAGATCCTTGTATTATGTCTCCTTCATAGATGATTTTTCCAGGAAGACATGGATAAATTTCCTGAAGAAGAAATCACAGGTTTTCGAGAAATTTAAAGAGTTTAAAGCTCTTGTATAAAACCAGACAAATAAGAAGATTAAGGTGCTGAGAACTAACAATGGTGGTGAATTCTGTCGAAAAGAATTTGATCAGTTCTGTAAGTAGTGTGGCATATCATGCCAAAATGCCACACCATATACCCCATCGCAAAATGGAGTTTCTGAGAGAATGGGCATAATTATGATGGACAAGGCAAGGAGAATGCTCGGTGGTGTTGTGAGCGCACAAGAATTTTGGGGGGAGGCAGTCGACACTGCAAGATATCTGGTGAATATGTCTCTTTTGTCAGAGCTAGTCGACATGACTCCAAATGAGGTATGGTCAGGTAAGAAGCCTTTAGTTTCACATCTCAAAGTATTTGGATGTGATGCAATTGTGCATGTTCCCAAGGAAAAGAGGAGCAAGCTGGACAAGAAGGAAGTCAAATGTATTTTTATTTTTTACAAAAAAGGAATGAAAGGAATAAGCTTTGGGATTCTGCATCAAGGAGAAAAATGTACACTTGATATGTGGTCTTCAAAGAAGTCAGAGGTAAGTCGGAGCCTGAATAAATTGTTCATATAAAGAATAATCCTGAGACAGTGTGGTTTGAATTGAGGAATGAAGAAGATGATTTAGACGAGTCGATTGAATCAGAGGAAGAGGTGGAACAACATAATCCAGTAGTAAGGAGGTCAGAAAGAGTAAGAAAACCAGTTGAAAGGTATAGTGCACCCGACTTTCGTTCCGTAATCATGTTAACCTCCATCAACAATGAGCCTAAGTCAGTTGATGAGGCAGTCGACTCGACAGAGGGTAAACTGTAGAAGGACTCCATGGTCGAAGAGATGGAATCCTTGCAAAAGATTGAGACATGGGATTTATTCAAGTTACCTAGTGGAAGAAATCTCGTCGGTAGAAAATGGGTATTCAAGAAGAATATGAATTCCGCAAGACAAGTCGAGAAGTTCAAATCTCGACTGATAGTGAAAGGATATTCCCAAGTCGAGGGAGTTGACTTCGGTGATATTTTTTCCCTTGTTGCAAAATTAGCTTCCATTATAGTACTAAAGTATCTAGATGCAACATTCGATCTAGAAATAGAATAGATGGATGTGAAGACAACGTTCCTACATGGGGACCTAGAAGAGGAAATATACATGAAACAACCTGAAGGATTTGTAGTCAAGGGAAAAAAGGATTTGGTGTGAAAATTGAAAAGATCCCTTTATGGTCTAAAGAAATCGCCAAGGATGTGGTACCAAAATTTCGAAACATACATCCTTAGTTTGTGATTTATGAGAAGAAAAGCTAATCACTGCATATATTCCAAGGAATAAGATTGGAAACAACATGGAAGCAATAAAGGAGGTGAAGAAGAATCTATCCTCCAAGTTCGACATGAAGGATCTCAATGCATCTAACTTCATTATGGGAATGGATATTAAGAGAGATCGAGCAACTAGAAATATCTGGTTGAATCAGACAAAGTATATTGAAATAGTTCTAAAGCATTTCAACATGTAGGATTGCAAATCGGTGAAGGTACCAATTCATATGGGAGCAAGGCTAACTACTTAACAGTGTCCAAAGACATGAGAATAAATATAGGACATGGCACATGTTCCCTATGCAAGTTATATTGGTAGTCTAATGTATGCAATGGTATGCACTCGACCATACATTGCCCATGCAGTGGGAGTGTTGAGCAGATACATGTCGAAACCTGGAAAGGAGCACTGGAAAACTGTCAAGAGAGTATTCAAGTATTTGTGTGGCACAAAGGACTATGCTATATTTTACCAAGGAAAACATGGAGGTGACAGTGGTAAATTAAATGTTCATGGATTTTTCGATGCCGACTAGGTTGGAGATATGGATCAACAGAGGTCGAACAACGTATATGTCTTCAATATGTTTGGTGGAGAAATAAGTTGGATGATTAAGAGATAGGCGGTCGTAGCCTTGTCAATAACATAGGATGAATACATGGCAACCACTCATGGAAGAAAAGAAGCAGTATGGTTGCAAAGACTGTGCTCAGGAATCAGGTTTGATAAGAGAGTTATGAATATAATTTGGGATAGTCAAAGCACAATATTTCTGGCAAAGAACCCTACTTATCATTCAAAGACTAAGCACATCAATGTACAATACCATTTTGTGAGAGACATGGTGGAAAGTAACAAGGTGATATTGGAGAAATTAGACACATTGGAAAACATAGCAGACTCATTGACCAAGTCTGTGAGTGTTGTAAAGTTATCGTGGTGCAGAGAGGAAATGCGTATTGGTTCCCTGGTTCTATGAATGAAAGTTCAAGAATATCCCATTTTCATAAAAGAAGACAACAAGTGGGAGAATGTTGGGTTTTTATATTCTTTGTAGTGAAATTCTAGTCGAGGTGGATCGACTGACGATCGAATCTGAGGTGGATCGACAATAGGTTGAGGGTCGAGGTAGATCGACAACAAGTCAAAGGTCGAGGTTAGTCGACCAGGTAAAGTTGAAGTTGAAGGTCGAGGCGGTTTGACATGGTAAAGGAATCAAAAACAATTTGAAGAGGTCAACTGATAATAGGTTTACATGCGGGCGTGTGGTGATCGACTAAAGACCAAATGAAGGTCGATTGGTAATCTGACTTGAAGTCGACTTTAATAGAATGCTAAGATTTGCGGGATTTGTAGCCAATGATCTGCATGAATATGTAACCATTTTTTAGTGCCATTTATTCAGTGTTTTTCCTATTGTAAATCCTATAAAGAGGCATGTTGTAAGGTCGTAAAGGCTAATCTTGAATCTTTAGATGATGAATGGATAATCGCCAAGAGTCTGTAATTTAGAGGTTGTTGGTCATGCAGATGTAAGACAAATTGGCTACAAGGTTATTCTTGCACAGGAAAGAGGGTATGATGTTTATTGTGTCTTAGGTGTGGACCAAGGTTAGACATGTAACCTTTTATTCAGATTGAATAAGACAACAAGAGAGAAGAACCCTCAAGGAATGCTAGTTTTCCCGGTTTGGGTTTCCAAGGTAAAATCTCTGTGTACTACGTGATTGATTTTTCATTTATGTTCTTTATTAAATTCTTCTTCTCTTTTGCTAGGTTTAGTGTGGAAGTGTATCTCATTTCTTGACACTACTAGTAATCTGACCAGTAGTTGACTCTAACAGAATCTTGAGATTTGCGGAATTTGTAGCCAATGATATGCGTGGATCTGTAACCATTTTTGGGCACCTTTATTTAGGGTTTTTCCTATTGTAAATCATATAAGTAATGCGTGATGTAATAATATAGATGCTAATATTTAGATCAATATGATAGAGGTTGTTGGTCATGTAGATGTAATTCGAATTGGATACGGGTTTGTCCTTGTGTAAGGAAAGAGGGCATGATGTCGATTGTGTCTTAGGTGTAGACCAAGGTTAGGAATGTAACATTTTATTCTAAATGAATAAGAAAACAAAAGAGCAAGACGCTCAAGGAATGTTGGTTTTCCCGTTTGGGTTTCTAGGGTAAAATGTCTGTGTACTGTGTGTTTTCTTTGTCATTTGTTTTCTAGCTTAAATATGTCTTCCTCTCTTCTATTAGGTTTAGTGTTGAAGTATATTTTCCTAATAGATAAGTGTATCAATTTATTGTTTTCTTTACCATACCTATGGGATAGTCTGGTTGTGGCCATTGGTATTAATGCAACTACTTTAAGTTTCAATGATGTGGTCTCATCCTCATTGTCAAAGGAGATGAGGAGAGAATGTTAGAAAAGAGGATCGTAGAGAAATAAAATAAAACAGATGCAAAAATAAAACATAGAAGATACACAATACAATAGACCACAGATATACATGGTTCACCCAATATGGGATATGTCCACAGAGAAATTATCAGTCCTTTCTTTTATTATCTGGCAAAATGAAGGGATACAACCTACAACACATCCATTGTAACTTCCTCTTCACCCTCTCACAATCTCCTCTCTCAGTCACAATACAACTTCACAAAAACTACTACACTTCTGCAATACAATTCCCTCATACATAAAAGAGGGCTTCCTTCTAGGGAAAAAAAACCTAACATAACATCTATCGTTAGATCTACAACCTAATGATGAATGGTTCAGATTGACAAAAAAATAACAATATTTACAAGGAAATTTCCCAAAAATTTCTCTTCAAGGGTGATTCCCCCGAACCCCCGCCAGGGGGGGCTCCAATGATTTTTGTTGCCCCCTTGGACCCCCTGGAGACAGATGTGGGGGGGATCCCCCTACACCCCCCTGTAAGGAAATAGGATCCAAACATGGCTGAAACAATACCTATGAATCAAGAAGATATTCAGGCTCCACAACCAACAGGAAAAACCTGGAAAGCTAGAGAAAAAATTCCTTCTTTGCAAGAGGATGCTCCCAGGAAAGAAGTAAATCTAAGTTATCGAGTGGGAGATTTAAATCTAGGGTATGTTGGAGATGTGGAAAAGAAGGGAATTACAAGAAACAATGTAGATCCAAAAGTGTTGAGAGAGGAAAGGGATATGATGATGCTCCTTCTATAGAAGAAAAAAACTCCATGGATGAAGGAGGGGGTGTGTAATTGGTTGCTTCAAGCAAACATGTAGATCATGAGGCATGATTGGTTGAATTAGGTGCATCCTTTCATATGACTCTCCATAGGAAGTGGTTCTACAAATATGAAAGGTATGATGGAGGTGACGTTTTTCTAGGAGATGACCCAACAAACAAAAAGGTAGGATGAGGAAAATTCAAGTTGAAACTCATGGATGGTAGGATTAGAACACTCCCCGGTGTTCTACACATCCCAGGATTGGCCGAAAATTTGATTACTAGAAGAAAAATGGACAATGCAGGTGTAAAAACAATGTTTGGAAAATAAACCTACATGATGGTTCGAGAGGAAATGGTGTTGCCGAAGGGAGTTCGGATTGGAACTCTATATAAGATGTTGGGAAGCACTATTAGGGACAGGTGAAAAAATTTCGTTATTCCTAAGATTGGAACTAAAGAAGAAAAAACTCCTATATTCCCTCGAGAAAAGACTATGTTGTGGCATCATAGAGCAGGGCATATTGGAGATAAGGGCCTTCAAGTACTATATGGTAAATGTATGGTTGGAAGTATGGCCAATTTCTCTCTGGATTTTGATTTATGTGAACATAGTTTATATGGGAAGAAGAATCATGTAATATTATCCTCTAGTGCTATGAGAGCAAAGGGGATTTTACAGTTGGTGCATAGTGATGTGTTTGGACTTGTGTTGTTTCCATCACTAGGTAAATCTATGTACCATGTCTCATTTATAAATGACTTCTTGAGGAATAAATATATTTATTTGATCATGAAGAAATCTAAAGTCTTTGAAAAATTTAAAGAGTTTAAGGCTCTTGTGGAGAATCAGACAAAGAAGAGAATTAAGGTGTTGAGGATGCATAATGGTGGAGAATTCTGCAGAAATGAATTCGAGGAATTTTGTAAGAAGTGAAATATAGCAAGGTAGAAGAATACGCCATAAACACCTCAACATAATGGAGTTACAGAAAGGATGAATATGACATTGATGGAAAACACAAGGAGCATGCTCAATGGTGTTGGGTTAGGTCAAGAATTCTAGGTAGAGGTAGTAGGTACTGCATGTTACTTGGTCAATCAATCACCCTCATCAACACTAGATGAAAAGACTTCACACAAGGTATGGACTGGTAAGAAACCCTCTCTTGCACATCTTAGGTATTTGGATGTGATGCCTATGTTCATGTTCCAAAGGAAAATAGGAGTAAACTGGATAAAAAGGCTGAGAAGTGTATCTTTGTTGGCTATAAACATGGTTGGGAAGGTTATAATCTTTGGAACCTAGAAACCAAGAAGGTAGTGTATAGTTAAGATGTGTTATTTAGAGAAATCAAAGATGCTTTCATACGAGAATTCCTACCAAGGAAGGAAGAACCAAGGAAAATAGAGTTTGAATTGAAGGATAATGAATTAGTCTCTATAGAAGAACAAGAATAAGAAGAAGAAGAACCTCATACTCTGGTATTGAGGAGATTGGTTCAAGAAAGAAGGAAACCAAAAAGGTATACTCCACCTTATTTCCATTCAAATATTTATTTATTTATGACTTATGATGATCTTAGAACTATTAGGGAGGCAGTGGATTCAGAGGATGACGAACTATGAAAAATAGCCATGGTGGAAGAAACGAAAATGTTGGACAAGAATGAAGCTTGGCATATAGTGGATTTTCCTACTAGAAGAAAGATCATTGGTATAAAATGAGTGTTTAAGAAGACGCTGAATGCAACAGGAAAAGTGGAGAAATACAAATCTTTGTTAGTAGAAAAAGGTTATTCTCAGGAAGAGGGAATTGCTTTTGGTGAAATTTTTTCTCCCGTTTCCAAGCTAACTTATATTAGATTTATTTTATTTGGTGCTTCTAATTTTTATTTTGAAGTAGAATATATGGACGTGAAGACAACATTCCCACATGGGGATCTGAAATAAGAAATATACATGAAGCAACCAAAAGGATTTGCAGTGAAGGGAAAGAAAGCGCTAGTATGCAAATTGAAAAAGTCCCTGTATGGGTTAAAGCAATCACCAGGGATGTGGTATCAAAAATTTGATACTTATGTGTTGGGACTTGGCTTCAAAAGGGACAAAGATGATAACTATGTGTATTTAAAATTAGTTGTTTATTATCTTATTTATTTGGTCTTATATGTGGATGGTATGTTGCTTATAGGAAATGACACAAAGATTATCCAAGATGTGAAAACTCAGTTATCCTCTAAATTTGACATGAAGGATATTGGTGCTGAAAATTTCATTTTGGGCATGGAAATTAAAAGAGATTGGGAAAACATGAAACTCTGGTTAAATCAAAGGAAATATGTCGAGACAATACTACAAAGGTTTAATATGCAGGAATGCAAATTGGTCAGGGTTCCTATTCCTGTGGGTGAAAAGTTATCTATATATTAGTGTCCTAAGATTAAAGAAGAGGAAGATGACATGTCACATGTCCCATATTCTAGTGCAGTTGGCAATTTGATGTATGCAATGGTCTATTCTAGATCAGACATTGCACATGCAGTGGGAGTTTTGAGCAGGTATATGTCAAAGCTAGGGAAGGAACACTGGACATCAATATAGAGGGTTTTCAGGTATTTGTGTGGAACTACTAGTTATGTATTGTGATATCAAGGAAGACCAGGATTCTGTTGGGTAGGTGTTATATTCTTTGCATGTGTGTGGAGGGGTGCGTTAGATTTTATGACTGTGTTTTTTTTCTATTTTTAGTAGGTTTCTAAATTAATCACGAATTAAGGGATTAGGGTTTTGGTAGTTGTGGAATACCTAAAATATTGTATATATTATATTATGATTGGTGAATTTAATACAATGAAGAGTTGAGAGGTGCGACACTAAGGAAGGCTAGTTTTATCGTGGCTAATGATTTCCAGTGTAAATATATGTGTACTATGTGTATGAGCCATTGATTATTTTGTGTTTTTATTAAGAATCTGTATGCATTACTTTACTTCATAGGTTTAAAACTTAAATGTGGTATCAAAGAACATTTTTGGCTTCAATGGGATGCCTTTGTTGCTGATGGTCTGGCTTAGTCTTGATAGATCAAATTTATCTTGAGTCTGTGATAAACCTAGGTTCAGTGGGAGCTTTGTAGTGGTGATTTGTGTGTTGAAAGAGAATGGCGAGCATTTCCAGAATTGAGATTGAGAAGCTCAATGGTAAAAAATTTGAGATATGGAAACTCAAGATCGAGGACCTTCTTGTAGACAAAGAACAATGGATCATTATGTATCATGGTACACAACCTATCGATACATAATCTACTGGTACATGATCTACTGGTACATGATCTACTGGTACACAAAATACCAATACTCAATCTACCGGTATGTCAAAAGAAGAGTGGGAGAAGCTGGATAGAAGAGCAAGGAGTATGATTCGACTCTGCCTGGAAGATTTGGTGTTACTAAATGTGTTGGGAGAATCTACAGCCAAAGAACTATGGGAAAAGTTGGGGAATTTGTATCAGTAAAAGTCCATGGTAAACAAGTTGTTTCTTCGAAAGAAGCTGTATCATTTTAGGATGGAAGATGGAGATTTTGTGACAGAGCATCAAAATGCCTTCAATACTCTGGTAACTCAACTTGTCTATGTTAATATTATGATTGCAAAAGAAGATAAGTTTATTACTTTGTTATGTTATGTTAGACTCTTGGGATAATCTAGTTGCAGTAATTGGTAGTACCACTCAATCTACATTGAAGTATGAGGATGTAGTTTCAATCTTGTTATCGGAAGAGATGAGGAGAAAAAGCATGGATAGTCATAACACATATGCTTTATTTATAAGAGGTCGTACCTAGGATAGGAATAAAATGAAGTCTTCAGGGGAAGATATAAATATAAAGGAAGATCTAAATCCATAGGAAAATATTTTAGGAAATGTTGGAAATGTGGTAAATCTAGGAATTATAAAAAATATTGTAGGTCTAAGAATGTTGATAAAGCGAAGGGATCTGATGATGCCTCTTCCAAAGAGGTGAAAACCTCCATAGAAGAAGGAGGTGATGTTTACCTGGCATATATAGGTACACATGCATATCATGATGTATGTTTGATCGAATCAGATGCATCATTTCAGATGACTCCTCACAAGGAGTGATTCAGTGAATATGAAAAGTACAATGGTGGTGATATCTTCCTAGGAGATGACTTGACAACCAAAATCATGGGACGTGGAAGGGTTAAGTTGTTGCTGAAAGATGGAAATATTAGAACTGTCTCTAGAGTTCTGCACATTCTAGATCTAGCGAGGAGACTAATATTTGTAAGTAAGTTAGATGATGCATGTGTGGATACTTTATTGGGAAAGGGAACTTGCAAGATGGTCAAAGGAGGAATGGTGTTAATGATGGGAGTTCGATGTCAAATTTTGTACAAGTTTTTGGGAAGCACTTATACTGGTGGGTGTAACAGTTCTATTGTCCCTAAGCAGAGAGATAGAGAATACATGATCCGTACAAATCCTGGAAAGAAGACCATGTTATGGCATGAAAGACTGGAACATATTGGAGAAAAGGGCCTTCAAACACTACATGGTAAAGGTATGATTGAAGGTATGTCTAATTTCACCCTGGATTTTGATTTCTATGAACATTTCATATATGGTAAACAAAATGGAGTAAGATTCCTATCTGGTGCTACAAGAGAAAAGGGGGTCTTAGAGTTGATACACAATGATGTGTTTGGAGCTGTGCACGTTCCATCATTAGGTAAATCTATGTATTATGTTTCATTTATAGATGATTTCTCAAGGAACACATGGATTTATTTTCTTAGGAAGAAATCAAAGGTATTTGATAAGTTTAAAGAGTTTAAGGCTCTAGTAGAACATTAGATAAAGAAGAAAAAAAAGGTACAGAGGATAGATAATGGTGGAGAATTCTATGGAAATGAATTCAAATAATTATGTAAGAAGTGTGGCATAGTGAGGTAGAAGACTACTCCATACACACTATTATCCCCATTTTGTGGAAAACTAAGGAGATTATGTCTCGAGGCCCTCAGGTTGCAGGTATGGAGTACCGAGAGACTACATGACTAACAATATCCTTTTCCATAGATGGAGACCCTTCTCATCACCATAGAGGTCATAGATTTTTAGATGGAATCCACCACATCAGATGGATTCCAGAAGGCAGTAGGCCTTGCTCCATGAGGTACAAGTCAGTTTTATGGTGAGCATCATTTCAATATTTAAGGCATTTGAGTATGTTGTATCTTAGATTGCTCTAGATTTCATGATATATTCTTGGACATTATGCATTTTTCCCTGCTTCACCTTGGTGGTTGACATTGTTCCCTAGTAAGTGGCATTCCTTGGGGATGGTTTTGATACTAGGAACTCCTTTTAAGAGCCATCATATCATTCCCGACTAGACTTACCACTTTCCATCACTATTTCCCCCCATTTCCTTATCTCTTGGGATTTTAGGGTGTATTGACCCAAGAAGGGGTTGTCCCTCATTATATGGGAATAAGGGGTTGAAGACCCATAGGGATTGATGTTAGGTAAAAGATAAAATCCTATGTATGAACCTTCTAGATGATTCTCCCAAGGATCACCCAAGAAATCAATGAAATTGTTATCTTCAAGAAAAGGGGGACCCACAATAAAATATGATTAAGAATGCTTAACATGTTAGTTGGAGGATAGGAGGTCTCATCATGATTTGACCTATCATGTCCATGAATATATAGTGGCATGAGATTACCACCATCTAGTCAACAAGCCAGGGTAATGGCTCTCAGTTGCATGGCTAAGAGAAAGGGGCTCTAATCACAAGCCAACATTCTCATTTCCACTAGGTGTTTGTGGGTGACACTACCATTATCTGGACACCACACCAAGGAAGTGGCTTTCAACCTTTCCTTAAATTTATGAAAGAATGAAAGAATGGAAAAATAATGGGCTTGGAAAAAGTGCATTGCGGAAGAAGGTACCACACACCCTCTATAAAGGAACCCATGAATGAGACACTATGACCTATTGTATGTCATGATCCCTATTCCCATTGAATCTTGACCCTAACCACTTCACCCACTTTACATGGATTAGAGAGTGATCTCTTGGAAACTCTCCTTGACCTAGGGAAAGATCTACCCAATAGGACACCTCGTCAACCCTCCCATATTCAATCTTGAAAAGTTACATAATGTCTTTGAGCACTTAATTGTTTGACATAGTGATCTTTGATGCACATGCTTAGGTGGATCATTTATTGATTGGATTCACTTATCATGATGTTACAACTTGAGATCCTTGGAGGCTGTGCTTGTTTTTATTTGCAGGACCTAGTTGGTGGAAAATTTTGGAAGAAAAAACCTAGCATGGACTTCCATGGGGCTTGAATATCACAGGTGGATGCCAAGGGCCCGCATGCCAAATGAGACATATCAAAATTGGAAGGCCTAGAAGATGACTTGTACAACATAACCTATTCCCCCACATGCCAAACATTTTGCCTAGGAGAGGTAAAATGTTACTTCTAGAGGCATGACGTCACCTAGGGGGGTTAGGGCTTGGTGGTGAGGTGGCATGCATTGGCACAAGGAATTTTTGAAGGGGATTGAGCCTTTATCATGAAGGAAGTGGTTTTGATGCTTGACATGTGGCTTTGGGAATCCTTTCCACTCCGCTCCATCACCAACGACCTCCTCCTAGTGCCAAAACATACCCTAAAGGGGTGACGTCCATATGAACTAGTGTTTTTCTTTGTGAAAAAGTGAAATTTAAATTAATTGTTTAATATTACTTTGTAAAAGGGGAAAGATTAGGGTTTTTTACCCCTAGTCTTGTGGTTTACCCTTAATTATGTGGACAAACTCTCTTAGTGGCATTTTTTTATAAATAAGAGATCACAATATCTCATTTTAACATAACTCTTCCTCTTGTGAGAAGTACTTGGTCTGAAATTTTCACTACACTTGGAGTATTTTTCCTCTTGTGCTATGGAATAATGATTTTTGGTTATGGTTCGATGATGATGATGGTGCACTATCTCTAGAAGGTCATTCTCTTGATTTTGTGAAGGTTTACTTTGGCATGTAAAATATTTTTCTTCAATGGTATGGTCTCTCTACTTTGTTATTATCATTTGTGATTCAAGTAAGGTTGTTTTGGACAAGTATAGATAGGGAGTATAAGGATATACACCCCTATCCTAGTTTCCATCACTTTATCAAGCTTTTTTGTAAGGGTTTAGTTGAGGAAGTAAGAGGATTTACACCCCTCATCTTCAAACCCTATCTAGGTTACTTGCCTTGGGAAGTAAGAGGATTTAAACCCCCAAGGAGTTAGTAACCCTATCTCTTTCTTCTTGACCCCATTAACTCATAACTAAAGGCACTAGTCTTGCATTGGAGAAACAAATTATTGCATTGGGAAACATGATTTCTTGTCATTTTTACTTCTTGCAACTTGGATTGTGTTCCTTGTGCCTTGGGCACCTCATAGCCACTAGGGTGTAACCATCAAAGGGGTACTTCTTTTTTCTGTTATAAAATTGCATCTTTATCCATTAGGGCTGAAGAAACCCTAACTCATTTGCTTGAATAACTCTCTAATCAACCATTAGAATTTGCCAAAATTTTGCACACTTACTCTTCTTGGTATAGCGCACTTTTTGGCAAAGTTTGGAGGGTTTTCAGTGGCTGATTTTCTTTTTGTAATACATTGAATGTTACATCCATAAGGATGATATAATTTTCTGTAGAAAAGTGTTTACAACAGCCTTATCTTTTCATGCTAGAATCTTGGTCTTTTATCTTGAGTTTAGCTAGTCTTTAACTAGTATTTCTCTTGTATCTTCTACTTGATCTATAGCATTTATTTTGCAGATTATGGTGTAATTTTATTGCTGATATACATTGTTACTAACAGATTCTATTAGGGAAAGAAATATTAACTTTCTTTTCCAATTGATTATATTACAACATATGCTTTTTTTCTTGTGTCTCGGGCAGGTACTTCACCATTTGCATATTACTTAATATACTTGGAAATCCTTGTATCTTCCCAAGAATTCATTTCAATACCTTCATACCATTTATATTTAACCTCTAGGGACTTCATCTCCATCTTCATCCATCTTCATCTCATTCCCCCTAGGGTCACCAGGATTCCCCCCTTGAGGTGACTACCTCACCTCTAAAGTGACGGGGACACCTGCCTAAGGTGAAAGTGGGTAGGTGACCTCTTAGTTGTTTCCATTTAGTGGTTGGGTAAGGATTTTCCCAACATACAACTTGTGCAATAACATTTTGGCAGCATTGCTGGGGAGGATTTTCAATCCTCTTCGGAAACCTAATGACACTTTTGCAAGCTATCCCAAAGCCTTTCCCTTAGTTTTCCTGGCAACTCCACCCAATGGATGTTTCCTTTCCACTTTTCTTTATGATCTCACATTGAATCTCATCTAGTGAATCCACCTTCCCAAAACCCTTCCTTTCTCAAACCTTTCCCCCCTGGGAGGTTTAACCCTTATAAGGTTTACCAAAGAAGGTCCCCTCTCAAATATCCCATTGTTAAAACCCTCTTCCATAGTACCCTTCCTCTTGATCCAATGGCTCACCCTTGGGAAAAGGACCTCTAAAAACCTCTCTTCATGTCTAACATCCAAGGATACCCTAATACCATGCCAAAAAAAGTCAACAAGTGGTTGCCAAAATTCCCAAGAAAAAATGTGATAATTGTTGAGGACCATATTTATGTTATGGGTCGGGACATGGAAAATGAAGGTATTGAGGATGAAGATGTGGCCATGAATTTATTTTCCTCATCATTGATCAAAAAATCCCTTGATTGGTTTAGAGGACTCCCTGACAATCATTTCACGTCTTATGAAGCTTTTGCCAACTTATTCAAGAATAGATTGTCAACACAGGCAGATGTCGGGACACTTGGGGCTTAGTTTAATCAAATAAATAAAAATGAGAATGAGACGGTAAAGGAATTCAATACCAGGTTTGACAGGTTGTAGAATCAAATTCCAACAGATTTATGTCCCACTGCATCATAAATTTGTCTCCTTTACATGAATTCTTTTGAAGGGTAGTTTCGATTCATTTTGAAAGACAAAAATCCCACATAATTGGAAAAATCCAAGGAGTACAATGTTGATATTGAAGAAAATATCCTTGATTCAAGGGTGGAACCTTTTCACTACCCTCGTGTCAAAGGAGAAGCAAAGACTAATTTTTCTTGTTGGATTACTGAGAGGGGGGGTGAATCAGTAAAAGAGAAATTTAATCCTTTTTAACCATATAATCCAAGTGTTATATCAATGTAGCATTATCATCCAATAACTGCACAGTAAATAAGCAATGAAAAAATGAACAATCATACACATACACAGTACACTAGTGTTTTACGTTGAAACCCAAAGTGGGAGAAAACCACATAATGTTTTTTATTATATGTCTTGAAGAATTACATTCATTGGAAGCACCAACTTCCTTTTTTTTCCAACTGCAACTGGAAGGAGGCTNTCCAACCCCCTAGTTTCTCAGGCTACAACCTGAGGGAATATCCAACTCCCCAATTCTCTGGCTACAACCAGAAGGAGACTACAACCCCGTATGTTCTCCGGCTACAATCGGAAGGTGGCTACAACCACTTGTCCTTGGCTCGTCCAACCACCCTAATGTATAAGTAGAATGATAGAACGACTGCCACACTATCACTGTGAGATATATTGTTGTAAACCTATACCAATCAACCTGTAATCAACATGTACCATAAACAAGTGCATCAACCATGCACCAACCTGTACAAAACCTATTCCATGAAGAATTGCATCAATCATGCACAAAACCTGTACAAAACCTATACCATGAACAAGTTCATCAACCATGCACCAAACCTATCACAACAACCTGTCCTAACAACCTATCACAACAACCTGTCTCATGAATATTATCAACCAAATTATAAATACTCACCAAGATCAATCACCAAGACAACTCTCAAAGATGTGCATCAACCAACCATAACACAACAACTCATAATCATCACCAAGATAAATATGTGCTTCTAATAATATACCAATACAAGTATGTTAAATCATCCATAAACCATGTGTCAACATTACTACTAAAAATTGCCTCCAACCATGTACCAATCATGTATCAACTATTGATCAACTATGACTCATCAACTATGACTCATCAAGATGTACCAACATCATCAACTATACACCTCATTTATGTGCCAACTCATCAACTACTTGTCTCAACCATGTACCCAACATGTACCTTAACCAAAATCCCTCATCAATTTTATCATCCAAATATGATTTGTAACTCTGTAATAGACCTGGTGTATATGATCACATACCTGCAAACCTTCCTTAAATTTAACAACAAGAGACTAGCATTTTCATCAAACTTTTCTTTAGTCTCACATGATTAGTTTTGGATTAGTCAACAACCCTAACTTGAAATAATCATAACTAAGTATCTGTAATGAATAAAGATCTAAAACTGATACAAAATATTCTTCAGTGTGTTTTATGAAATTCCTCCATGTGTCACTACTTGGAACCTCTCAGAAAATGAGTTACAGAAAAAATGGCATACCTGGCTGAATTTTGGCTTGTTCTAGAGAGTGACCTTGCAGAGCGTGCCCCACACGGAATATATGTTTAATAGATATGAAAATGTTACAAAGAATACTAAAGAATGTATTCTAACCAACACATTTGGTATTACTAAATTTGGATCTGTTATGAAGAAGTTATGATGTTTTTACCCGAAACACTTGTTTTAGACTAGTTTCAGGACTAGCCACAAACCCTATTTTCCACAGAGTGTAAATCCAAAAATACAATGACCCATAAGCTAAATGTTTTACCATAGATACTTGGATATGTTTCCTCAATGGAATATCAATCACACAGCCTGAATCATTCTAGAAAAAAATTTATTGCGGAAATGGTGAGATGACCTGTAAATAACATACCTTGGAAAGCATCATCAAAAGAATTTATCCTCGTATGAATTCTGGCATTTTTTTCTTCACCTTCCCTCTGAAATTCAGCTTATATATCCTTTGGTTACCTCAGTCACCTATAGATATTCAATATGCGTAAGTGTGATATAAAATGAGAGAGACCTGCCTCTTATTTATACTCTTCAAATATCTTCCTTAGAAGCATCTTCTAGGTCACTTAACCCATTTATAGGTCACTTAACCTATTTTCCT
>JASDQU010737256.1:0-10533 GCA_032191745.1 Picea mariana | reverse complement strand
ATCCATCTAGAATAGTCGTTCCTTCAAATATATCAAAACTCATACCATTATCCATCAAACAAACTTGGGTCCATTACCCAAACCTGGGTTCTCTAACTTCTCATGGCCATAACTCTCTAACCATGAGGAGTTATGTGACGTTCCACATACCACCAAAAATGGAATGACATGTACTATCCATCTAGAATATTCTTACCTTCAAATATATTAAAACTCATACCATTATACATGAAACAACATTGGGTCCATTACCCAAACCTTTGTGCTACCGGGATTCGCTACTGAACTTTCTCCAAGGGTTGACATCAATCACTAAGGGTTGAAATCAATATACAATATCACTCTCCAATAGTTGACATCAATGAAAACCAACAATCCAGACACTTTGAGACCAGTTGGGACAGTTGATGTAGAAGCTTGGTGCCTCCCGTGCTAACAACCCCACAGAGAAGATGAATGCCCCCGATGAGACGAATATTATCTTGATGATATGAATTTCATTGATATTATTTTCACTTTCCAAGAGGAACAAGTTACCCAAGAGAAGAACAATGAATCTTGAAGAAGAGGAGAAAGAGAGGGGAGACTCCGGACCTTGAATTAATTAATAGATGATCATAAGAAGAAATTAAGGAGGAGGGAATATCTGACCTACACTAGAAAAAATAAATCTTCAGGCCCTCCGTCACATCTTGATACTCCTCTTCCATCGACAAATAAGGTGGCTCCACCACCTCCACCTCCGATATGTGAGTTTCTTCCTAAGAAAACTCCTACATATGGTATTCAGTTAAATATAGATGTTGCAAGCATGTTTGGAAAACTGAATATGATGGTCCCAGTGATAGAGATGTGTAAGATCCCTTTTGTAAAAAGGGAAGTTTTGAAAGTCTTATAGGTGCCAACCAAGAAGGAAGATTCTTGCATAATCTTGAACACTATGTATCTCGATTGACCAAGGGACAAGAATCCCCCTTTCTATCTTTCATTAGGAATGAATGGCCTTCGCTTGAACAACTGCATGCTTGATTCAGGGGCCTTAACAAATGTCATGTCATTAAAGGTGATGGAACAACTTGGTTTGAAGATAACCTGATCTTATGGAAATATATGTGGTATTGATTCACGGAGGGTCGAGGTCTTTGGGGTGTGTTAAGAAGTTCAAGTATTTTTGATTGATTTTCCACATATCAACATCCTCATGGACATATTAGTGATCGATGTTCTAGATGCTTGGGGGATTCTCTTTTCGAGGAATTGGTCCTCAAACCTTGGGGGTTTTATTAGCATGAGCCTTACACATGCATATATTCCCATGGGTGATGGCACATATGAAATCTTACACAATAAGGAAAAGAATGATACACATGTGATGGATCTGAGGGGCCCTAATTATGTTAGTGAACACTACTATGATATGCCTCCACAGGTTATTGAGTATGATCCATCTGAGCTACCCTTCATACATGAAGATTCCATAGAAATGTTTCTTCCATGGACAAATAAGAAGAAAATTGAAAAATACCATGGGAAGGAGTTGATGTCTATCCATATTTTGTAGAAAGAAGATGAAAAACATGAAGAGATCATCAAAGAGATAGTCTGCACAGAGCCTCCATATGTTGGAAATACACCTTGCATCAATTTTAATGAAGGAAGTATTGCACTCGTGTGGGACAAAAGAAAGGGTAAGCCTAGATATGAACAGAAAGATAACAACTCGTGGCTTGGCCCTTACATCATCAAGAAGAAGTCTGATAAAGAAAGGTACCATCTGGAAACATTACACAGGAGGAAGATAACATTACCAGTGGATGGATCTCTTCTCCAACCTTACATCTAGGTCACATGGCTTCTTCAGGGCCCATGCCCCAAGTAAGTAGGTAAGTCATCTTGCTTTCCCCTGCATTTGCATCTTGAATGCTCATACTAGTTTAGATTCATTTCATTTTCATTTTTCTCTACTTGCATATTGATTTCATGCTTAACTTATAAATTTTTGAAAAAAATATCAAAATTTGTATTTTCTAGATTAGTTTCTATTTAAGATTTCTATATATATATGGATGAAGAGTGATAACACTACCATAGATGCTTTGATCCCTTTTTCTGAGTTTTTGGTAGGAATAGGTCTACCAGGAGATGTTGCGGTTCTCATGCACTCTACAATGAGAACATGTCCCCAAGTAGGAGCCAGATGTTATCTTCATTTTGTGGATAACTAAGGAGATTATGTCTCAAGGCCCTCAGGTTGTAGATATGGAGCACTGAGAGATTACATGAACAACAATATCCTTTTTCACAGATGGAGACCTTTCTCACCACCACCGAGGTCGCAAATTTTTAGATGGCATCCACCACATCAGTTGGCTTCCAGAAGGTAGTAGGCCTTCCTCCATGAGTTACAAGTCAGTACTATGGTGATCATAATTTCAATATTTAAGGAATTTGAGTATGTTGTATCTTAGATTGCTCTAGATTTCATGATATATGCATGGAAATTATTCCTTTTTCCCTACTTCATCTTGGTGGTAGAAATTTTTCCCTAGTAAGTGGTCTTTGTTTGGGATGGTTTTGCTACTAGGAACTCCTTTTAAGAGCCATCGTACCATTCCCAACCATACTTACTACTTTCCATCACTATTTCTTACCATTTCCTTATCTCTTGGGATTTTAGGGTGTATTGACCCAAGAAGGGGTTGTCCCTCATTCTATGGGAAGAAGGGGTTGAAGTCCCAGAGGGATTGATTTTGGGTAAAAGATAAAATCCTATGTATGAACCTTCTATATTCTTCTCCCAGGGATCACCCAAGAAAGCAATGAAACACTTATCTTTGAGAAAAGGGGGACCCATAATAAAATATGATTAAGAATGCTTAACATGTTAGTTGGAGGATATGAGGTCTCATAATGGGCCTACCTATCATGTCCATGAATATATAGTTGTATGAAATTACCATCATCTGGTCACCAAACCAGGGTAATGGCTCTCAGTTGCATGGCTGAGAGAAAGGGGGTCTCATCACGAGCCAACCTTCTTATTTCCACTAGGTGTTTGTGGGTGACACTGCCATTATCTGGACACCATGCCAGGGCAGTGGCATTCAACCTTTCCTTAAATTTATGAAAGAATGAAAGAATGGAAAAATAATGGGCTTGGAAAAAGTGCATTGTGGACGAAGGTACCACACACCCTCTACAAAGGCACCCATGAATGAGACACTACAACCTCTTGTATGTCGCNTACCACACACCCTCTACAAAGGCACCCATGAATGAGACACTACAACCTCTTGTATGTCGTGAGCCCTATGTCCATTGAGTCTTGACTCTAACCACTTCACCCTCTTTACATGGATTAGAGAGGGATCACTTGGAAACTCTCCTTGACCTAGGGCAAGATCTACCCAATAGGACTCCTCGTCAACCATCCCATATTCAAGCTTGAAAAGTCGCATAATGTCTTTGAGCAATTAATTGTTTGACATAGTGATCTTTGATGCACATGCTTAGGTGGCTCATATATTGATTGGATTCACTTATCATGATGTTATGACTTGAGATCCTTCAAGGGCATGCTTATTTGTCTTTGCAGGACCTAGTTGGAGGACATTTTTGGAAGAACAAGCCTAGCTTGGGCTTCCATGAGGCTTGAAGCCCACAGGTAGATGCCAAGGGCCCACATACTAGATGAGAAATATCAAACTTGGAAGGCCTAGAAGATGACTTGGACGACATAACCTAGACCCCACGTGCCAAACATTTTTCCTAGGAGAGGCAAAACCTCACTTCTAGAGGCTTGACATCACCTAGGGGGTTAAGGCTTGGTGGTGAGGTGATATGCATTGGAACAAGGATGTTTTGAAGGGGCTTGAGCCTTGATCATGGAGGAAGTTTTTTTTATGCTTGACATGTGGCTTTGGGAAGCCTTTCCACTCTCCTCCATCACCAATGACCTCCTCCTAGTGCCAAAACATCCCCTAAAGGGGTGACGTCCATATGAACTAGGGTTTTTCTTTGTGGAAAATTGGAATTTAAATGAATTGTTTAATATTACTTTGTAAAAGGGGAAATATTAGGGTTTTTGACCCCTAGTCTTGTGGTTTACCCTTAATTATGTGGAAAAACTATCTTAGTGAAATTTTGTATGAATAAGAGATCATAAGATCTCATTTTAACATAACTCTCCTTCTTGTGAGAATTACTTGGTCTAAAATTTTAGCTACACTTTGAGTATTCTGCCTCTTGTGCTATGGAATAATTCTTTTTGGTTATGGTTTGATGATGATGGTGCGCTATCTCTAGAAGGTCATTCTCTTGCTTTTGTGGAGGTTTACTTTGGCATGTAAAATCTTTTTCTTGAATGGTATGGTATTTATACTTTGTTATTATCATTTTTTATTCAATTAAGGTTGTTTTTTCCAAGGCTAGATATGGAGTATAAGGATATACACCCCTATCCTAGTTTCCCCACTTTATCAAGATTTTTTGCAAGGGTTTAGTTGAGGAAGTAAGAGGATTTACACCCCTCATATTCAAACCATATCTAGGTTACTTGCCTTGATAAGTAAGAGGACTTACACCCCCAAGGATTTTGTAACCCTAGCTCTTTATTCTTGACCCTATTAACCCATAACTAAAGGCACTGGTCTTGCATTGGAGAAACAAATTATTGTGTTGGGAAACAAGATTTCTTGTCATTTTTACTTCTTACAACTTGGATTGTGTTCCTTGTGCCTTGGGAAGCTTACAAACACTAGGGCATCCCCATAAAAGGGGTACTTCTTGCTGTTGTTATAAAATTGCATCTTCATCCATTAGGGCTGCAAAAACCCTAACTCATTTGCTTGAATAACTCCCTAATCAACCATTGGAATTTGCCCAAATTTTGCACACTTACTCTTCTTGGTCTAGTGCACTTTTGGAAACATTTGGAGGGTTTTAAGTGGCTGATTTTCTTGCTGTAATACATTGAATGTTACAGACATAAGACTGATATAATTTGCTGCAGAAAAGTGTTTATAACAGCCTTATCGTTTCATGCTAGAATCTTGGTCTTTTATCTTGAGTTTAGCTTGCCTTTCTCTTATATCTTCTAACTGATCTCTAGCATTTATTTTTCATCTTATGGTTTCATTTTATTTCTGATATACATTGTTACTAACATCTTCTATTAGGGACAACAAGCTTAACTTGCTTTTCCAATTGATTATATTGTATCATATGCTTGTTTTTCTTGTGTCTCGGGCAGGTACTTCACCATTTGTAGATTACTCAATATACTTGGAAACCCTTGGATCTTCCCAAGACTTATTTCAATACCTTCATACCATTTATATTTTACCTCTAGGGAGTTCATATCCATATTCATCCATCTTCATCTCATTCCCCCTAGGGTCACCGAGATTCCCCCCTTGACGTGACTACCTCACCTCTAAAGTGACGGGGACACCTACCTAAGATGGCAGTGGGTAGGTGACCTCTTAGTTGTCACCATTTAGTGGTTGGGTTGGGATTTTCCTAGCCTACAACTTGTGCAATAAAACACACCTCAATAGAACGAGGTTGCAGAAAGGATGAGCATGACGTTGATGGAAAAAGTGAGGAGCATGCTTAGTCGTGTCAGGTTAGGAAAATAATTATGGGCAGACGCAATGGGTATTGGGTGTTACTTGGTAAATATATCACCCTCATAAAAATTGGTGGAAAAAACTCTGCATGGGGTATGTGTTGGAATATTTAACAATACTGAGAAGAGGGGTGAATCAATTTTGCACAACCTTAAAAATGATAAAACTCTTTTTAACTTCCATAACTTATCCCAAATATTATAATTAACAATGCAGAGAACTAACCATGTCAATAGAGTCACAATACACAAATATTTTACATGGAAACCAAAATGGGACAAAACCACAAAACAATTCTTTAATAAAATCTTGTAGGCACCAAGCTACTTTAACAATATTTACAGGCACCAACCTATTGGAGACACCAATATCCTTGAATGAGCACCAACTTAGCAATAAGGTTTCCAGGCACCAACCTGCAAGACACACCAATCTCATTGGCTGAGCACCAACTCATCTCTTCCTGTAGGCACCAACCTTCAACTACAGTATTTGTAGGCACCAACCTACAGGAGACACCAATCCCCTCAAGTTGTCAATAATATCAAATTAACTATTTTCTTCAAGACTTCACCTGTACAAATTTGTTGATTTGTCTCTGCTGTCAAAACATTCTCCACTAACTTATATTCTTCATGAATTAAGAAATTCCTTAGAACTTGCACCTCCTAGCCTCCCTCAGACAAATATTGGTTCAATTTCTTTCATTCTTTCGTATCTTCGAACCTCTGAGTTACATATCCTTCTCTCTCTCACTTCCTTTATAGCATCATTCTTACGAGCCTGAGAGCCTCTGCTCTTCATATTTCTGCTTCCAATTCCTTGTTATATTCACATTATCCTGCTCATTAAAATGATCTAGGAATTGTTATTTATACGAGCCTATACCAAAGGGTTTTTCAATAAAAAAAAAATCATGGGGTTGACTCTAACTCCCTTTGCTTCTTCCTCAAGGTCGAGCTTCCAAGATCCTTTGAAATCGGATTAGACACCTTTCTTCTCACACAATCTATTCAAAAACCACAGTGTAGGGTTCAATGCTCATCAACCATCTGATCTTCCCTCCAATTAAATCTCGACCATCAATCTGATCTCCTTCAAATCGATACCATCAGGATGTCAAGCCCCCCTAAGACCTCAATATTCAACTATGATCCCTTAACACTCAACCACAGTCGAATCTGGATCTCCATTCAATTTCCATTTTCAATTCTTCTATCGTGTTCATCATGACCACTGGGCCTATCAGGCCATTGTATCATTTCGACAGATTCAATGGTCGTCATTGTCTCTCAAATTCCTCTTCGTCGGAACCCATTTTCTCATAAATAACTATACTCTTAACAGAGCCTCTCCGATGAACAACTGAGATATGCTCGTTGCGCCATTTTCAATGACTGATATTGATACGATGACCTAAAGGTTTCCACATCCAACTGAGGCCCACTTTCATTTCGTACAATCAAAATTTGTCATGTGTCACCCTTTGAGACATGATATCTTCTCCGTTAACATCCTTGTCACTCTCACTGTCAAGCTGTCACAATATCTCACCCTAACATCACGCTCCTTCCTTGAAACATATCATTATAGATCAAACCGTTGAGGTAGATCCTCTTAGGGATCTACGATCCTCGTACCTTCTCATCGTCGAACTCCATTTTCAAGTTTCATATCCCATTATGATATCTCACACTCTGATCAATGGTCTAGGCTCTGCCAAGACCACTTTCTGATATATCAATGGTTGTCTTTGCGCTTGATCACTCTGTCGACTCAACATGTCACCAATAGCCACGATTTTTAGTTCTTCGTGCCTTTGATAGATCAATGGTTCCTGCTAACTCAGAGTTTGTCCCATTGGAGTCCTTGTGCAACCTTTCACTTGAACACTCTAATGATCTAATAGTCATCATGGTAACTCATCCAATGGTTAAGATTTACTTTAAGGTTAACATATGCATGACGATTAAGGTTCCAACCTTGTCTTCTTGAAATGTATCTTACGAGATATAGCGACTCATGTATGTCGATATCATTCTCTTATGAATCAATGGCTTGTATTGACTCGAAGATTCTCCCATAGGAGTTCCATTACAACCTAACACTCCAACTATTTGATAACCTTGCCATCTAATCAATGGTCTAGATTTGTTCGCTATGATGAATCAACAATTGTGATTTCCTTCAACTCAAACACATGTTTTAATTCATGGTAATGGTTCGATTTAGAACTTATCCATTTTAAGGATTTGAAACTTCTCTGATATCATTCCTCTCCCCTTCATTCACTGTTTAGACACACAAAACTCTATCAATATTTCATCAATGCATAGTTACTTTGTGCACATAGGCTCATCAATGCTCGAGGACATTATTCCTCTGTCTGGCTAGTCTAATCCTTGGACCTGTCATTTGTAGGTACTTATTAACAAAACACATGATATCCCCCTATCATTGTGAACAATTAATATCCACCTTCTCGTGATATCAATTACATTCTTTGAAATCAATGACAACACAATTTCAACAATATGCACTGATAAGAAACCCTCTCTTGAACATATTAGAGTGTTTGGTTGTGATGGTTATGTACATATTCCAAAGGAAAATAAAAGTAAGTTGGATAATAAAGCTGAAAAGTGTATCTTTATTGATTATAAATATGGTATGAAAGGTTATAATCTTTGGAACCCATAAACTAAGAAAACTATTTATATTCGAGATGTTGTTTTTAGAGAGATTAAATATTTTCCCAAACAGGAATTCCTACCAAGGTAAGAAGAACCTGAGAAAATATAGTTTGAATTGGATGATGCAAAATCCAAATCAATGAAAGAAGATGAATAAGAAGAAGAAGAGACTCATACCCCAGTATTGAGGAGATCAATGAGGGAAAGAAGGAAACCAAAAAGGTATAGTCCACCTGATTTTCATGCTAATTTTGCTTTATCCATTACTGATGATCCTAGAATGATCAAGGAAGAAGTGGATTAAGAGGATAGTAAACTATGGAAGAAGGCAATGGTTGAAGAGATGGAAAAATTTTATTCCTAGGTAAAGGGAATTGACTTTGGTGAAATTTTTTCTCTTGTTTCCAAGTTAAATTCTATTAGATTTCTTTTATATATTGTTGTTGCTTTTGATTTTGAAGTAGAACAGATGTATGTGAAGATAACATTCCTACATGGGATTTGGAAGAATAAATATACATGAAGCAACAAGCAGGATTTGCAGTGAAGGGAAAGAAAGAGTTGGTATGTAAGCCAAATAAGTCACTATATGGTTTGAAGGAATCACCTAGGATGTGGTACCAAAAGTTTGACACATACACCCTTGGAATAGGATTTGTGAGAAGTAGGGATGATCAATGTGTATATTCCAAGAAGGTTGGTAATCACTTAATTTATGTAGTGTTGTATGTCGATGACATGTTGCTGGTAGGAAACAACATGGATGTTATCAAGGAGGTGAAACTCCAAATTTGACATGAAGGATCTCAGAGCTACTAACTTCATTATGGGAATGGAGATTAAAATAGATATAGAAAACATGAAACTCTGGTTGAATCAAAGAAAAAATGCTGTGACGATATTACAGAGGTTTAATCTGCAGCAAAGTAAATCGATCAAGGTTCTTGTTCATGTAGGTGTAAAGTTATCTGCATACAAAGAGGAAGAGAACATGTCCCATGTTCCATATGATAGTGTGGTTGGTAGCTTGATGTATGCAATGGTCTGTACTAGACTGAACATTGCACTTATGGTGGTTTTGAGCAGGTATATGTCAAAACCAGAGAAGGAGAATTGGACAATAGTAAAGAAGGTTTTGAGGTATTTGCGTGACACTTCTAGTTATGGATTGTGCTACCAAGGAAGACCAGGATTGGACAGAGTGTTGGACATACATGGGTTTCTTGATGCAGACTGGGCTAGAGATCTGGATCACAGAAGATATACAAGTGGGTATGTGTTTAACCTATTTGGAGGAGAAATCAGTTGGATGAGAAAAATACATACTGTAGTGGCACTCTCTACTACATAAGCTAAATACATGGAAGCCACACATGAAAGCATGTAAGTGGTATGGTTACAGAGATTGTGTCCATGTATTGGGTTGCTATAACAAGAAATAATATTAGATTGTGATAGTCAAAGTGAAATATTCCTGACAAAGAATTCAAATTATCATTCAAAGACAAAGCATATTGATGTTCAGTATCACTTTGTGAGAGACATGATTGAAGACATGAAGGTGTTGTTGAAGAAGGTTGCCACTTTGAAATGATGTAGATTCATTGACAAATTCTGTGAGCACTGAGAAGTTCTCTTGGTGTAGAGAAACAATGGGCATTACTACCATGTATTGTTGACTATGTAATCATGTGACTCACTGTATGCGAATAAAACAACAAGTTGGAGAATGTTGGGTAAGTTTTATATTCTTTGCATGTGTGTGGGGGTGTGTGTCAGATTTGATGATTGTGTCTGGCAATCCATTCACCTATCGCTCTTTGTATACGTGTGCATAAGGAGTTTCCTGAAGGAGGGTCCTAACGGGGATAGGATCCCCCCCCCCTGTTTACATGAAGCGTTCGGTTCTGGGCCCCAAAATTTGTTTTTGGGCAGTTTTTTCTATTTTAGCATTTTTCACTATTTTTAACAGTTTTCTAAATTAATCCTAGATTAAAGGATTAGGTTTTTGGTAGTTGTATAATACTTAAAATATTGTATATATATTGTATTGTGAATGGTGAAATTAATCCAATGAATATTTGAGAGGTGCAGCACTAAGGGAGATTGTTTTTGTTAGATTATTGAGAGGGGGGGTGAATCAGTAATAACGTAATTATAATCCTTTTTCTTCAAATGTTATATCAATGTAGAATTATTATCCAATAATG
>JASDQU010737255.1:220682-236294 GCA_032191745.1 Picea mariana | reverse complement strand
CACATCAATTATAACATATCACCTAGTAGTGGATGAGTTTTGTTATAATATCAGTAGATTAAAATAGGAAGTTGAATGTGAGATAAAGAGAATTGAAGATGAATTCTCTATCTATAATCATCCATTCAAAACAGAAGAATAAACATCATGATCAACAAAGATAGAAAACATTCACAAAGAAAACAAACTACAGATTACCAACACAAGAATCTCTGAGACAAAATGTCCAAGTACTTCTTCTCAAAAGCTTTCCATTAACATCAACATCAAAACTAAATACACAATGTCCAAGAAGTCTTTTTTATCAAGCCCCAAACCTCTTCACCTTCATTTATTTCATCATATATAGGATTACATTACATTCCAACTCAAGAGGGTCGAAATGTTTAGTGTTTCTAATTTTAGGAGTTACAATAGATTAATAACTAATTGCAACACACTCCTATATTTTAGGGTTTAATATTTAACTAACTAATACAACCACATCATATTTCGATTACATAACTTTAGTGGAAAAATAGTTTATCTTTTGATCCTCGTGATGACTTGACACACTCATCTCATCTAGCAGCTGAATAAGATCTTACATAGGCTGACTATGTGATTTTGTGGCAACTAGGTGAAACTCGCTGCGAAATCTTTGTTCCTGATTATTGATGCTATGGCTAAAAATGTGATTTTGTTTCAAGCCCAAAGAACTAGGATGATATCGAAAGTTTTTTGAATATAGAAAATATTTAACTTATCCTCTAATAGCATATATATATCGAGCAACAGACTCATAACAATTTGGAAACATATATATCAACAATGATATAATGCTTAATTCAGGTCTTCAAAAGAGTTGACCCACTCATAAAATGAGTCATAGAAGTAACTCGGCCCTGACATAGTATGTTGCAATCGAATGAGACAGCTTGACCAAGTTCAATAATGGCACACCAAAAATGTATTTCCATCTAGGCAATATGCTTCCTTATAAGGGGTTTCGACCCACATAAAAAAAGGTAAACCATTGCATCTCATTATCCATAAATAATGTGTGTTGGGAAGTCAACAACTTGTTCTCAAAATGATACTCGAGCCCTCGGTCACTAGCTCAAAGTTCCACTTCCAATATAAACCTCAACTCTTCGCAAAACTATAAAACACCATTACAATCATTCTGATACATTTTTATATGAAACCAAGGGTTTCATCCTGCAAAGAACATCCCTTCACTGAAGCATAGTTGTTTCAAAAACAAGTCCATTACTGATATCCAACCTTTTTTATGTTTACACGAACATAGCCTTAATGGAGAGTTTGGGTTTTGACATTTCGTAGCGCCCCTGTTTTGTAGTAGGAAATTTTGTAGTGCCCTTTTGTTGCAACATTTGAGACAAAAAAAATCTAAATGTGAAGGCCTATAGATAAGAAGTCCTTAGTTGAACTTACATACTTGTGAAAAAAAACATACAACCTTGAGATCCCTAATATGTAGATCCATTAACACTATGTTGTCGGTAAACTCTGAAGATGTGTCTCTCGATTGACACCTCGACACTTTCTTAGAACTTGCATGCACATGTATGCTCCTTTGACCCCTATGAGCTTAGCCTTGACACTTGTTCTTGACATCTAATCGACAATATCCTTGCAGCTAAATATTATAGACCTTGTTGATCCTTCCCTTGACAATTGTGAGTTGGAGGCATTCATTTGTATAGATGGCGTTCTATGAAACTAATTTTTTGGCTTTCTGTCATGGGTAATATTCCACATGCATTGGAGGGAGTTAACACAATGTTTTTTATATGTATCGGTAGTTACAATGTACATTGATGCATAGTGCACATACCCTCATGGGCTCCTCCCTTGTGACTTGTCGCTTGATGTATGTAGAGCTTTGGTGTTTGGTCTTGGTGTTGACTTGTGTTGTGTGTTATGTTGGCACTTAGCTCAGGATTCTATGGTTGGTTTGAATACTTTGAGATTGGGCCTCGGGCCCAATATTTTTGCCAAAAATAACTTATATCCCGCAAGAGCCTATAAGCATAAAAGTTCTTAAAACATCAATTTTTTTAACATTTCCACATTTCCCCAAATAAAATGGACTTTGGTGACAATTTTGATCCCAAATTTTTGGATTCTAGAATATGACAGAGGATACTACACATGCTTGACAAATTTTCTCAAGCCAAATAATAATTTTTTTACAAAAAGCTTATATGCGATAACATAGGATCTAATGGAAATGATGTCCTCCCTGTGAGGCAACAAAGAACCATAGATCCAGTGCCTATCCATTTCATTCTGAACCAACTTTAATCTACTCTAAAGATAATTGAACTATATTCAAAGAATACACTAGCTGTTGTTTTATTTGAAAATGAAACTACTCTGAAACCGTGCAAACTGAAATTTCTTCAAATTTATTTATATACAAGTTGAAGTGAAATATATTATACTCTAAGATGATGAAAACAACTGCAATATTAAGTGATTTCAAAATTCCAGTGTAACCATAAAAGAAAATGATTACTTGACAGATTTTTGCTCACACTTTCCTTAAGCAGAAAGAAAAACTCAGAAAATAACAATTCAAACTCCAATTGACAGTGATATCCTTGGTCCAGAAATACTACAAAATCTATCTTCACTGATGACTGCAACAAAATGGAAAAAGTGTCTTCAAAAGCATGAATAGCTACCTTTCTTCATAATCAACAAAAAGAAGGGAGAAACTTTCAAGTGAAATGGCTAATTGTTCCACTTCATTAAACTTTTCATTTGGATGAACTTTAGTAAATATTTCTGAACCTTGAATGACTTTTCTTATGTCCTCCCTATTTTCATTATGAAACTCAAAATCATTGTCAAAAGAAAAGATAGTAGTTTGTTTAATAAAAAATCCATTCATATGATCCACATCGTAAGACAAAATTGTATGTTCTTGAACAACAACATCTATCTCATGTGCATGATGAGTAACCAAAGATCTTTCTTCATGTAGTTCAACAGAAACCTCATTTTTATATTCACAAGTTTGTTCCTGAAATAAAAACTTAAAAAATGAATGGTATGAAGAAACATATGAATTATTATCCTCATAGTCTTGATTACATAAAGAATGGAAATAATACTTTAAATTTTCATCAAATTCAGAGGATGGAACATGACTTTCATCAATAAAATGTTGATCAGTTTCATTTTCAACCAAGAGAGAAGCTACTATTTCCTGGGAGTTCTCTTGAATATGATGGAAACTATCATCTGATATCTTTTCTTGATGTTGATACTAATCTTCATAAAATTCTTTGATTTCTTCATTTATTAATTCTTCGTCACCAAATTCATTTTCCATGTGTTGCAAAAGACTTTCAAAATATTCACAACAGTTTCCACACAATGAAAAAGAGGAATAACATTCTTTGTTCTTTTCATAGAAAAGTATATGAAAATCTTGTAAAGAGAATAAACTAGCAATTGGTATCTTTTCATACCATGATATTGCTTTTGCCTCCAAGGTGTCCAAGAACATATTCATCAAGCAATATTCATAAAATTTAACCTTTAGCTTACGTACATGCATATCAAATTTAATTAAATGCAAAGCAACATCTTCTCCTTCTATGTCTTTGAATCTTGGAAGATATGTTTTCCAATCTATACGAGGAAAGAGATTTGGAAAACTAGGAATATGTGAATGATTCATAGGGGCATACCTTACAGATTGAGAATCCATCTCGAGACAGTGGATTCACCAGGAAATCCTTTAGGCTATTGATTCTTCAAACAATTGAGTCACCATGAAAACTTTGAACTCCAGATTCTTAAAAATGGAGTCAGAAAGTGATTGATGTACAATGTCTTTGTGTCTGACCTTCATTCACCATCAGAAATCAGATCTAGATGTTTGTGGTTCTTTCCTAGGGAATATTTCACCTTTTCTCCCTGACAATGGCACCAAAATGTTATCAGTCCATAATTTTCCTTAGTTTTGGAAGGAAAACTCAGGGGTAACCACAAACCAACTTGTAGATTGGAAGTTATCCCTTCCAACAGAGAGAGGGATCTCTCTTATAACTCATCTACATAAAATACTAGTTATTAGAGAGGCATAATATCTATATCTTTAGTTAAGTGAGGTTTTCGAAATATGGTGGTAGGGTTGAGAAAAACACCCATTGGGAATGGAGTCATATTAAAGATATGTCAAATCAAGGCTTTCAAAGCTAGTTTACCTAAACAAATGCACTTCAAAGGCTAGGTAGCTAGAAATATGACAGTTATCAAAATTGTTGTAGTATGGTGGTTAGAAGAAAATAACACATCAATTATAACAGAGCACCTACAAGTGGATGAGTTCTATTACAATATCAAAAGATTAAAATAAGAATTTGAATGTGAGATAAAGAACATTGAAGACGAATTCTCTATCTATAATCATCCATTCAAAAAATAAGAATAAACATCATGATAAACAAAGATAGAAAACATTCACAAATAAAAAAAAATTGTAGATTACCAACACAAGAATCTTTGAGACAAAATGTCCAAGTACTTCTGCTCAAAAGATTTTCATTAACATCAACATAAAAAATGAATACACAATGTCCATGAATTTTTTTTTCTCAAGTCCTGAATCTCTTCATCTTGGTTTATTTCATCATATATAGGATTACGTTACATTCCAGATCAAGAGGGTCGAAATATTTAGTGTTTCTAATTTTAGAAGGAGTTACAACAGATTAATAACTAATTGCAACACATTCCTATATTTTAGGGTTTAATTTTTAACTAACTAATACAACCACATCATATTTCAATTACATAACTTTATTGGAAAAATAGTTGATCTTTCGATCCTCATAATGACTTGACACACTCATCTCATCTAGCAATTGAATAAGCTATGACATAGGCTGACTATGTGATTTCGCAAAGACCAGTTGAAACTCGTTGTGAAATCTGTGTTCCTTATTGTTGATGCTATGGCTATAATCGTGGTTTTGTTTCGATCCCAAAGAGCTAGAATGATATCGAATGTTCTTTGAATATAGAAAGATTTAACTTATCCTCTACCGGCAGATATATATCGAGCAACAGACTCATAACAAAATGGAAACATACATATCAACAAAGATACCAAGCATAGTTCAGGTCTTCAAATGAGTTGACCCACTCAGCAAATGAGTCATAGAAGTAACTCGACCCTGAGATAGTATGTTGCAATCAAATGAGATAGCTTGACCAACTTCAGTAATGGCACACCAAAAATGTATTTCCATCTAGGAAATATGATTCCTTATAAGGGGTTTCAACCCACATAAAAAAATAAAAAATTAAATTAAAAAATAAAACCATTGCATCTCATTCTCCATAAATAATGTGTGTCGGGCAGTCAACAATTTGGCATCAAAATGATACTCGACCCCTCAGTCACTAGCTCAATGTTCCACTTCCAAAATAAACCTCAACTCTTCACAAAACTATAAAACACCATTACAATTATTTTGATACATTTTTATATGAAACCAAGGGTTTCATCATGAAAAGAACATCCCTTCACTGAAGCATAATTGTTTCGCAAATGTGTCCATTACTGATATTCAACATTTTTATGTTTACATAGACATAGCCTCAATAGAGAGTTTGGGTTTTGACATTTCGTAGCGCCCCTGTTTTGTAGCAGGAAATTTCATAGCGCCCTTTTGTTGCAACATTTGAGACAACAAAATATAAATGTGAAGGCATGTACATAAGCAGTCCATTGTTTAACTTACATACTTGTGAAACAAAACATACAATCTTGAGATCCCAAATATGAATATCCATTAACATTATGTTGTCGATAAACTCTGAAGATGTGTCTCTCGATTGACACCTCGGCTCTTTCTTAGCACTTGCATGCACAGGGATTCTCCTTTGACACTTGTGAGCTTAGCCTCGACGATTTTTCTTGACATCTAATTGATGATATCCTTACGACTAAATATTATAGACCTTGGATATCCTTCACTTGACAACTGTGAGTTGGAGGTGCTCATTATGAGAGATGGCATCCTATGGCACTGTTTTTTTTTGGCTTCCTATCATGGATAATATCCCACATGCATTGGAGGGAGTTAACACAATGTTGCATATATGTACCGGTAGTTACAATGCACATTGACGTGTAGTGCACATGCCCTTGTGCGCTCCTCCCTTGTGACTTTTCACTTGCTGTATGTCGAGCTTTGGTGTTTGGGCTTGTTGTTGACTTGTGTTGTGTGTTATGTTACTGCTTATCTCAGGCTTCAATGGTTGGTTTGAATACTTAGAGATTAGGCCTTGGGCCCAATATTTTTTCCAAAAATAAATTAGATCCCGCAAGAGCCCATAATCATAAAAAATTTAAAAAATAATTTTTTTTTTAAATTTCCACATTTCCCCGAAGCAAATGGACTTTGCTGACAATCGTGATCCAAAATATTTGGAGATTGGATTATTACAGAGGATACTACACATGCCTGCCAAATTTTCTCTATCCAAATAATAAATTGTTTACAAAAAAATTATAAAAAAATTATATGTGATAACATAGGCTCCAATGGGGATGTTGTCCTCCCTGCAAGGCAACAAAGAACCACAGATCCAGTGCCTATCCATTTCATTCTAAATCTCTGAAACCAACTCATTCTAAATTATGAACCCTGTCAGTTGTACATGTCTCAGACTTGTAAGATACTCTCAAGATAATTGAACTGCTTTCAAAGAATACACTAGTTGTTGTTTTATTTGAAAATGAAACTACTATGAAGCTGTGCAAACTGGAATTTCTTAAAATTTATTTATATACAAGTTGAACTTAAATATATTCTACTCTAAGCTCAGGAAAACAATTGCAATATTAAGTGATTTCAAAATTCTAGTGTAACCATAAAAGCAAAGGATTACTTGATTTGTTTATGCTCACACTTTCCTTAAGAAGAAAGAAAAACTCAGAAAATAACAACTCAAACTCGAACTGAGACTGATATCCTTGGTCCAAAAATACTACAAAATCCATCTTCACTAATGACTGCAACAAACTCGAAAAAGGGTCTTCAAACGCATGAATAACTACCTTTTCTTCATGATCAACAAAAATAAGGGAGCAACCTTCAATTGTAATGGAAAATTGTTCAACTTCATTAAACTTTTCATTTGGATGAACTTTAGTAAATATTTTTGAACCTTGAAGGACTTTTCCTATGTCCTCCCTATTTTCATTATCAAACTCAAAATCATTGTCAAAATAATAGATAGAAGTTTGTTTAATAAAATCTTCATCCATATCATCCACATCGTAAAAAAAAATTGTATGTTCTTGAACAACAACATCTATCTCATGTGCATGATGAATATCCAAAGATCTTTCTTCATGCAGTTCAACAGAAACCTCTTTTTGATCTTCACAAGTTTTTTCTTGAAATAAAAACTCAGAAAATGAATGGTATGAATAAACATATGAATGATTATCCTCATAGTCTTGATTACATAAAGACTGGCAATACTGCTGAAAATTTTCATCAAAATCAGAGGATGGAACATGAATTTCATCAATAAAACGTTGATCAATTTCATTTTCATCCAAGAGAGAAGCTACTATTTTCTCGGAGTTTTCTTGAATATGATGGCAGCTATCATCTGATATCTTTTCCTGATGTTGATAATAATCTTCATAAAATTATTTGATTTCTTCATCCATTAATTCTTCATCACCAAATTCATTTTCCATGTGTTTCATAAAACTTTAAAAATATTCACAACAGTTTCCACACAGTGAAAAAGAGGAATAATGTTCTTTGTACTTTTCATAGAAAAGTGTATGAAAATCTTGTAAAGTGAATAAACTAGCAACTAATATCTTTAATACCATGATCTTTCTTTTTCCTCCAAGGTGGCCATGGACATCTTCACCAAGCAATCTTCATGAAATTTAACCTTTAGATTGTGTACATGCATATGAATATTAATTAAATGCAGAGCAACATCTTCTCCTTCTATGTCTTTAAATCTTGGCAGATATGTTTGCCAATATGTACAAGGAAGGTGAATTGGAAAACCAAGAATATGTGAACGAATCCTAGGGGCATACCTTACATATTGAGAATCCATATCAATACAGTTGAGTCACTAGGAAATCATTTAGGCTATTGATTCTTCAAACAGTGGAGTCATCGTGAAAACTTCAAACTCTAGATTCTTGAAAATTGAGTCGCCAGGTGAACGATGTACCACCTATTTGTTTCTTACCTATATTCACAATCAGAAATCAGATCTAGATCTTTTTTGTTCTTTCCCAGGGAAGATTTCACCTTCGCTCCCCGGCAACGGCGCCAAAATGTTATCACTCTGTAATTTTCCTTGGTTGTGGAACTAAAACCTAGAGGTAACTACAAACCAACTTTTATATTGGAAGTTATCCCTTCCAACCAATACAAGACTCTCTCTTATAACTCAGCCACAAAAAAAAACTAGTTATTAGACATGCACAATTTCTAGATCTTCAGTTAAGTGAGGTTTTTAAAATTTGATGGTAGGGTTGAGAAAAACACCCATTGGGAATGGATTCATAATAAAGAGATCTCAAATCAAGGCTTTCAAAACTATTTTATCCTAACAAATGCACTTTAAAGGCTAGGTAGCTAGCAATCTGTCAGTCATCAAAATTGTTGTATTATGGCAGTGAGAAGAAAATAACACATCAATTATAACAGATCACCTAGCAATGGATGAGTTATGTTACAATATCAGAAGACTAAAATAGGAATTCGAATGTGAGATAAAGAGCATCGAAGTTGAATTCTCTATCTATACTCATCCATTCAAATCCAAGGAATAAACATCATGATCAACAAAGATAGAAAACATTCACAAAGAAAACAAATTGCAGATTACCAACACAAGAATCTTTGAGACAAAATGTCCAAGTACTTCTTCTCAAAAGCTTTTCATTAACCTCAACATTAAAATTGAATACACAATGTCCAATAAGTCTTTTTTCTCAAGTCCCGAACCTCTTCACCTTCATTTCTTTCATCATATATAGGATTACATTACATTGTATCTCAAGAGGGTGGAAATCTTTAGTGTTTCTAATTTTAGGAGTTGCAACAGATTAATAACTAATTGCAACAGACTCCTATATTTTAGGGTTTAATTTTTAACTAACTAACACAACCACGTCATATTTTGATTACATAATTTTAGTGGAAAAATAGTTGATTTTTTGATCCTCATGATGACATGACACACTCATCTCATCCGATAGTTGAATAAGCTCTGATATAGGCTAACTATGTGATTTTGCAGCAACCAAGGAAAACTCGCAAGGAAATATTTGTTCTTGATTGTTGATGCTATGCCTGGAAATGTGGTTTTGTTTCAATCCCAAATATCTGGCATGATATCAAATGTTCTTTGAATATAGAAAATATTTAACTTATCCTCTACCAAAAGATATATATCGAGCAACAAACACATAACAATTTGGAAACATATATATCAATAGCGATACAATGCATAGTTCAGGTATTCAAATGAGTTGACCCACTCAACAAATGTGTCATAGAAGTAACTCGTACCTAAGATAGTATGCTACAATTGAATGAGACACCTTGACCAAGTTCAGTAATGGCACACCAAAAATGTATTTCCATCCACGCAATATGCTTCCTTATAAGGGGCTTCGATCCACAGAGAAAAAAATGGTAAACCATTGCAGCTCATTCTCCATAAATAATGAGTGTTGGGAGGTCAACAAATTTGCCTCAAAATGATACTCGACTCCTCAGTTACGAGCTCAAATTTCCACTTCCAAAATAAGCCACAACTCTTTGCAAAACTATAAAATACCATTACAATCATTCTGATACATTTTTATATGAAACTGAGGGTTTCATCCTGCAAAACACATCCCTTCACTGAATCATAGTTGTTTCATAAACATGTCTATTACTGATATTCAACCTTTTTGATGTTTACACGGACATAGTCTCAATGGATATTTTGGGGTTTGACATTTCGTAGCGCCCTTATTTTGTAGCAGGAAATTTTGTAGCACCCTTTTGTTGCAACATTTGAGAAAACAAAATCTAAATGTGAAGGCCTATACATAAGAAGTCCTTTGTTGAACTCACATACTTGTGAAACAAAACATACAACCTTGAGATCCAAAATATGTAGATCCATTAACATTGTGTTGTTGGTAAACTCTAAAGATGTGTCTCTCGATTGTCACCTCGACACTTTCTTAGCACTTGCACACACATGGCTTCTCCTTTGACACCTGTGAGGTCACCCTCGACACTTTTTCTTGACATCTAATCGATGATATCCTCACAGGTAAATATTATAGACCTTTGGGATCCTTCCCTTGACGACTCTGAGCTCCAGGCATTCATTTGGACAGATGGCATTCTATGGTACTATTTTTTTTGGCTTCCTGTCGTGGGTAATATTCCACATGCATTGCAGGGATTTAACACAATGTTGTTTATATGTACCAGTAGTTACAATGCACATTGACGCGTAGTGTACATGCCCTCGTGGTATCCTCCCTTGTGACTTTTCGTTTGATGTATGTCAAGATTTGGTGTTTGGTCTTGGTGTTGACTTGTGTTGTGTGTTATGCTGGTTCTTAGCTCGAGATTTGATGGTTGGATTGAATACTTAGAGATTTGGCCTTGGGCCCAATATTTTTTCCAAAAATAACTTAGATCCTACAAGAACCCATAAGCATAAAAATTATTTAAAATCATTTTTTTTAACATTTCCACATTTCCCTAAAGAAAATAGACTTTGGTAACAATTTTCATCCCAACGTTTTGGAGATTGGATTATGACAGAGGATACTACACATGCCTACCATATATGTGATAACATAGGCTCCAATGGGGATGCTTTCCTCCCTGCGAGGCAAAAAAGAACCACAAATCTAGTGCCTATCCATTTAATTTGGAATATCTGAAAATAAACTCATTCTGAATTCTGACCCTTGTGAGTTGTACCTATCTCATACCTGTAAACTACTCTGAAGATAACTGAATTGCTTTCAAAGAATACACTAGCTGTTGTTTTATTTGAAAATGAAACTACTCGGAAACTATGCAAACTAAACTTTCTTCAAATTTATTTATATACAAGATGAACTAAAATACATTCTACTCTAAGCGGATGAAAACAACTTCAATATTAAGTGATTTTAAAATTCCAGTGTAACCATAAAAGAAAATGATTACTTGACTACTTTCTTCTCACACTTTCCTTAAGCAGAAAGAAAAACTCAGAAAATAGCAACTCAAACTCCAACTGAGACAGATATCCTTCATCCAGAAATACTGTAAAATCCATCTTCATTGATGACTGAAACAAACTGGAAAAAGGGTCTTCAAAAGCATGAATAGCTACCTTTTCTTCATGATCAACAAAAAGAAGCGAGAAACTTTCAAGTGTAATGGATAATTGTTCCACTTCATTAAACTTTTCATTTGGATGAACTTTAGTAAATATGTATGAACCTTGAATGAATTTTCCTATGTCCTCTCTATTTTCGTTATGAAACTCAAAATCATTGTCAAAAGAAAATATAACATTTTGTTTAATAAAATCTCCATTCATATCATCAACATCATAAAACAAAATTGTATGTACTTGAATAGTAACATCTATCTCATGTGCACGATGAATATCCAGAGATATTTCTTCATGCAGTTCAACAGAAACCTCATTTTGATCTTCACAAGTTTGTTCTTGAAATAAAAACTCAAAAAATGAATGGTATGAAGAAACATATCAATGATTATCCTCATACTCTTGATTACATAAAGATTGGCAAAACTGTTGCAAATTTTCATCAAATTCATAGGATGGAACATGATTTTCATCAATAAAACACTGATGAGTTTCATTTTTATCCAAGAGAGAAGCTACTATTTGCTGGGAGTTTTCTTGAATATGATGGAAGCTATCATCAAATATATTTTACCAATGTTGATAATAATCTTCATAAAATTCTTTGATTTCTTCATCCATTAATTCTTCATCACCAAATTCATTTTCCATGTGTTGAATAAAACTTTCAAAATATTCACAACAGTTTCCACACAGTGAAAAAGAGGAATAATGTTCTTGGTACTTTTCATAGAAAACTATATGAAAATCTTGTAAAGAGAATAAACTAGCAACTGGTAGCTTTTCATACCATGATCTTGCTTTTCCCTCCAAGGTGGCCATGAACATCTTCATCAAACAATCTTCATGAAATTTAACTTTTAGCTTACCTACATGCATATAAATTTTAATTAAATGCAAAGCAACATCTTCTCCTTCTATGTCTTTGAATCTTGGAAGATGTGTTTTCCAATATATACGAGGAAGGTGATTTGGAAAACCAGGAATATGTGAAGGATTCATAGGGGCATACCTTACAGATTGATAATCCATCTCGAGATAGTGGAGTCACCAGGAAATATTTTAGGCTACTGATTCTTCGGACAGTGGAGTTGCCATGAAAACTTCGAATTCTAGATTCTTGAAAATTGAGTCGTCAAGTGAATTATGTACAACCTATTTGTGTCTTACCTCTATTCACAATTAGAAATCAGATCTAGATCTTTGTCATTCTTTTTTAGGGAAGATTTCACCTTCGCTCCTAGACAACGACACCAAAATGTTATCACTCCGTAATTTTCCTTGGCTATGGAAGTAAAACCCAGAGGTAAACGCAGACTAACTATTATATTGGAATCTATCCCTTCCAACCGAGAGGGGACTCTCTCTTATAACTGAGCCACAAAAAAGACTACTTATTAGATATGCACAAAGGCTAGATCTTCAATTAAGTGAGGTTTTCAAAATTTGATGCTAGGGTTGATAAAAACACCCATTGGGCATGGAGTCATAATAAAGAGATCTCAATTCAAGACTTTCAAAATGGGTTGATATGAACAAATGCACTTTAAAGGCTAGGTATCTAGCAATCTGCCAGTCATCAAAATTGTTGTAGTATGGTGGTGAGAATAAAATAACACATCAATTATAACAGAGCATGTAGCAATGGATGAGTGATTTTACAATATCAGAAGATTAAAATAGGAAGTTGAATGTGAGATAAAGAGAATTCAAGATGAATTATCTATCTATAATCATCCATTCAAAATTAAGGAATAAACATCATGATTAACAAATATAGAAAACATTCACAAAGAAAACAAAATCTATATTACCAAAACAAGAATCTCTGAGACAAAATGTCCAAGTACTTCTGCTCAAAATCTTTTCATTAACATCAACATTAAAACTAAATACAAAATGTACAAGAAGTATTTTTTCTCAAGTCTCTAACCTCTTCACCTCAGTTTCCTTCATCATATATAGGATTACATTACATTCCATTTCAAGAGGGTCAAAATATTTAGTGTTTCTAATTTTAAAAGGAGTTACAACATATTAATAACTAATTGCAACATACTCCTATATTTTAGGGTTTAATTTTTAACTAACTAATAAAACCACATCATATTTCGATTATATAACTTTAGTGGAAAAATAGTTGATCTTTTGATCCTCATGATGACATGACACACTCATCTCATCTGGTAGTTGAATAAGCTCTGACATAGGCTGACTATGTGATTTTGCAAAAACCAGGGAAAACTCGCTGCAAAATATCTATTCCTGGTTGTTGATGCTATGCTTGGAAATGTGGTTTTGTTTCGAGCCCAAAGAGATGGAATGATATCAAATGTTCTTTGAATATAGAAAAGATTTAACTTATCCTCTACCAGTAGATATATATCGAGCAACAAACTCATAACAATTTGGAAACATATATATCAACAGTGATGCAATGCATAGTTCAGGTCTTCAAATGAGTTGACCCACTCAACAAATCAGTCATATAAGTAACTCGTCCCTGAGATAGTATGCTGCAATTGAACAAGACATCTTGACCAAGTTCATTAATGGCACACCAAAAATGTACTTCCATCCAAGCAATATGCTTCCTTATAAGGCCTTCGACCCACAAAAAAATAAAAATAAAATAAAAGGTAAACCATTGCAGCTCATTCTCCATAGATAATGAGTGTTGGGCTATCAACAACTTGGATTCAAAATGAAACTAAACTCCTCAGTTACTATATCAAATTTCCACTTCCAAAATCAACCTCAACTCTTCGCAAAACTATAAAACACCATTACAATCATTATGATACATTTTTATATGAAACCGAGGGTTTCATCCTACAAAGAACATCCCTTCACTGAATCATAGTTTTTTCACAAATGTTTCCATTAATGATATTCAACCTTTTTTATGTTTACACAAACATAGACTCAATGGAGAGTTTGGGGTTTGACATTTCGTAGTGCCCCTGTTTTGTAGCAGGAAATTTTGCAGCGCCCTTTTGTTCCAACTTTTGAGACAACAAAACCTAAATGTGAAGGCCTATACATAAGTAGTCCTTTGTTGAACTTACATACTTTTGAAACAAAACATACAACCTTGAGATACAAAATATGTAGATTCTGTTGTAATTTGCAAGTGCGGAAACACAAATTACCATAAGAAAATCAATACAAATGCAAACACAAAACACAGCAATTTACGTGGTTCACCCAAACGTTGGGCTATGTCCACCAAGCATTGGTATCGGTTATCTTATTATTCAACTAATGAAGATTACAAACAGGTCTCACTCCTCTCAAACACACTCTGACTCTCACAGCCTCTACGGGCATACAAATTTATAGCAATGTATATTAGAAACTGACTAATAAATGTAATCTCATCCATATTTTAACTTTGGTGCATTGGTTACAACCAATATTGGTTTATAGGATCTAAAATCCTATTCACGGATGAGTTGTTGTCACCGTTTCTAACAATCTCCACCTTGACAACAATTAACCTGATACCTTACTCCTGCTTCTGTTCATCACCTTTTCTGTAAGCCAAGAGAAGCCAAGCACCATTGTAGCTTCTCTAACAGTACTGGTTTTGTGAACATGTATGCACAGTTCTCTTTTGTATGCACTTTTTCAAGAGAGACTCCACCTTCATCGATGACCTGTCTTACAAAATGGTACTTGATAGGTATATGTTTTGTTTTACTATGATAGGCTGGATTCTTAGCCAAGTGAATAGAACTCTGACTATCACAAAGTAACTTTACTTTGTCCTGTATCCTTCCAATCTCACCAAACAAACCTTTCAACCAAACTGCCTATTTGCAAGCATGTGAAGCAGCTACATATTCTGCTTCTGTAGTGGATAAAGCAACAATATTCTGTAGCTTTGACATCCAAATAATAGCTCCACCTGCAAAAGTAAATACATACCCTGAAGTCGACCTTCTCTTGTCCAGATCACCTGCAAAATCAGAATCAACATATCCACAGACTAACTCACGACCACTGTTATAGGTGATACAGTAATCACTTGTGCCCCTCAGATACCGAACCACCCATTTCACTGCTGCCCAATGCTCTTTACCTGGATTTGCCATAAACCCGTTGACAACCCCAACTGCATGTGAAATGTCTGGCCATGTACTAATCATCGCATACATTAGACTTCCTACTGCATTAGCATATGGTATT
>JASDQU010737255.1:193451-220582 GCA_032191745.1 Picea mariana | reverse complement strand
GAATTCTTGATCCCCGATCTTCCAAAAAAGTAAAAACAAGTAAAAAGGTAATTAATCATTAATCTTGATTAATTAAAGTATTAATACGAAAGATTAACGCCTCACTAATCCCATCGCCATTTCGCGATTCGGGGTTTGCTTGTGACATATCTCCTGACAACAAGATCCCCGAAATTCTGAAATGTGAAGTCGCATTTTCTTTAAACAAATTTTAAGATTAAGGTTAAGTTATTTTCAAAACATGATTTGTGATAACTAAGTTTCTTTTCACATTTTGGGAATTGAAGAAGGCAACGATTTTCGAAACTTCAGTTTTGAAATCGCCGATATATAGCGGTATTAATAACGGATAAATGGAGATATTTTTTGATGCGAAAGCATATCTCCAGGCATATTTTTCCATTAAAGCATTAATTTTTTATCGCCTATGTAAGTACACTTGTTATAACACAAATTAAGGGGTAATAAAGGTCTTGTGCTTCAAACTTCATTTTTATCTTTTACATCTATAGTAAATCGCAGTTATCCAGTTTTTACACACATTTCCTCTGTAAACAGGTTTTTGGTCCAATGAAATTATCATGGCACCTAAGAAAGCACCCAAGAAAAGCGAAGAAGTTGCAGAAAGCACGAGTCCACACAGAGACGTTGTATCTAATACAATACTGCATGCCATCGATTCCATAAAATCCTAGAGGAAATTTTTCAAAACTCTGGATTATGAAATTAAAAATTTCCCTCATGATACCGACAACAAGCTCTAAGACACAGAGGAGTCAAAACTTCACAAAGTAGCTACACGGTCGCAACTCATGACTTATAATGACATGATCAGTTGGGCCTTAGAGCGAATAGACATGCAAACGAGAAGCATTCTGGACATCTAAGGGGTCGTCATTGGCTCTTTCAGACCAGAGCATATACAAGTAATGTATAGACTGTCCCCCAGTCCCAAGTATATTTATAATAAATATTTCGTGAATGATTTTCAAAGGAAAGAATGTTTTGAGTCAGACCAAACGTATCCTGGCATAATCAAAGACTGATGGAGAAACGAAGCAAAATTCAGTGCTGACACTTATGGTATCTACGCCACAACTTCATTAAATGAGTATATGGTCTATGTGGTGATGATCCTATGCAGACTTTTCGGGAAGAAAAGTCTTGCCCATTTCCCTGTAGAATGGGTACCTCTTTTGCACGAGGCAGAAAAAGGTTACATCTTCAATTGGGATAACATTTTATCCGATAACATAGCAAAGGAGGTCATGGAATATCAGACTACAAGATTTGAAGGCTAACCAGTAGGCTTTTATATGTCGGCATACATGATGGATGTTATATGATTCACAACTCCTTCCCCTTTGATGAATTGGAGTTGGAACCCGTCTTACCCGGAACCTATTCATGAATATCATTCTAAATTTTGGGAAGAAAACATCAAGGATTCATTTTATGAAATTTGTCATTTTGTGGTGATACCACTACATCAAATGTTGTACGATTGTGCACCACCCCGCATTTCAAAATTGGCCATGGGAAACCTTAGAGCAGTTGCCAACTGGTTTATAGAGGAGAATTTCTCCTACATCAGAGTGTTTGGATGTTCAATCCCTCCACATGCACTCCCAAAATTCCTCCCTGACAGACTGGTGTGCAGGGAGGTAGCTCATCAAATAGTAACAGGTGGAATTGCGATAGAACTAAAGATGGCTCAAAAGAAGTCTTGGCCGGTTTTTCCCGTTCAGATTGGGAAATTTTCACTACTCAACTTGGGTCATTCAAAAGTTGAAGCGTCAATGCTGGAGGAGGTCAAATTGGTAGACATCAAACACAGGAAGCATAACCCTTACCAGTTGGTGGGAAAACACATGGCCCACTGTAATATGAAGGCTTATGAACATGATAAGTACCCTTGTGATGACATGTTCAAAGGTACTACTACCTATGAGGATGTATTAGAGAGAGTACAGGCACTTTCATTAGACTTGCAAGCTAGTTTTCAGACCTTCCAGAAACATAGACGGAGTGGCCTACCCAAAGTACTGCAAGGAGAAGCAATCACCCTTCTTCCAAAACAAGAAGATACCCCTCCAGGTTTCAGACAAGAAACACAGGGTAAAGTCAACCCCGAGTAATTTCCACAGGAAACTGAAAGGCCTTCACAAAATGAAGAGGCCTTACAGACAAAAAATCCAGACACAGAAACATAGAGGAAGTCTGAGACACTTCCCGAGTCCAGTAAGACCACTCCCCCTTTATCACCTACAGTTGATGTAAATATACCTAAGGCCATAGGAGAAACAAGATCTACAGAGCTAGGAAGTCCCATAACTTCCTTAACCCCTTTACAATCCACCTTTGGACTCCCACAGATGGGAGCCATATATGTTAGTGATCTCACCCCTATTTCCAGAGATGAGATCCCTCCTTTAGATTATTTTTTCAGCAAAAAGAGGAAGGTTGTTCTAAAACAGGAGATGTACATGAGAGAAAAGGGTATGGTGAAGAAGCATAGGGTCTTGATAGATGGCTAGAATTTGAAAGAAGAGGATTTCTCTATAGAGATAGCAGGCTCCATGGGATCCATGGCAACAACAAACCTTGTTACTATGGAAAACATGAGAACAAGGATAAAGGAGAGTAACCATACAATAATTCAATTGAAAGACCGGTTAAAGAATGCTGAGAAAAACATTAGAGAGGAGGTAAATAAAATATGGGAGCATGCCAGAATTGTTGAAAGGCAAGAAATTCAATCACTCAAAACAAGCTTGGATGAAATGAACCAGAGGATACAAGCAAGTCAAGTGCAGGTTACTCAGCAAAAAGAGCTTGTAAAGCAGCTACAGGCTAAGTTAAATTTGACGGAAGGCCAATTTGTAGACTTAAAGGCTAAAGCAGCAGAAATTGATCTCCAAAATAGAAATCATCCAGAATTACTTTCAAGAGGTAAGAAAATCCCTTGATAATATTATTTTACTAGAAAAAGAGGCTAAAGCAGCAAGAAATACCTTCCAGAAAGCAGAGTCATGTTCAGAAAACATAGAGATATAAAAAAATCTAAAGCTTTCTGTCACAGAATAGATAAGAGGAGACATCATGCTCAAGGTATGGGAAACAAACATATCCGAAAACAAGAAGATAGTCAAAGAAATCCAAGATGACTGTGAGGGAATCTTTGATTATTTGGATAAGAAAGCGTTAGGTATTGAAAGAAGTGATTGCTCTTAGACACTGGGACACATAAACATTGTAAAATAGCAGTTGAACTGCAAAGAAAGCTTGAAGGAGATTCAGGCGGAAATTTCACAGTTGAAAGAAATTGATGCGAATTTAATAGACAGATGGTTGGTACAACCCAATTTAAAGTTGCAAGTGATCAAGTTTGCCGATAAAAGTTTTGAAGACCAGTTTCCCAAGGTCCAAAGAAAGTTTTATCTTTTTGAAACTAAGGATCTTCCAACACCTCCCAGAAATTTTGTTCATTTCCTAGAGAAATGTATTTAATGTATAGCATCAAAGGAGCGAGAGACTTCAACTAAACAGTGAAGTATCGTTTGAAAATCTTATACTATTGAAATGATAGACAAACAAAAATTAATCATGCAACGGTTAAGGTTGCATTTTTGTAACTATTTTTCTCCTAAAAGGTAGGAAATTACTAATCATCAAGCATGGATGACCTTGTATAAATACAAGGATAGAAGAGTAAAATTAGGATTTTTTATTTCTCTAAAAAGGCATTGTGACAAAGTAATTTCCAAGAGACTCTGAATTAATAGAAATGGAAATTGAAGATTCCAGATATTGTCCAGTCTGAGTTATGTGTTTCCCTGTCTTTTCATCTTTTCTTTCATATATCTAGTTGATGAATTTTTGGCTACATTTTAGTACGACCTCTACTGTAGAAATTATTATTTTTTGTTATTTAAATCATTTATAGTTTTTCCTCTGTATCGGTTACCAATAGATACAAGACCTGTAAATGTTTAGATTTCAATATCATATACTTCATTAACAATTTTCTTGTTTCATTGTCTTCTATTACAATGTGCGATTCCTCTTAAAATTGATGCCTCACCTTGTTAATAGCTTAATGTTCTTCATTATCTCATGCATGCTTCCTTTCCTTTAAATTTAACTCAGATATAAGAAACAGCCTTTGGTTTAGCCTTTTTATTAATTAGTGTTTTAAAATCATTCTCTTTACATTGTGAAATAGAGATAACGAAGCCTAAAAAGAAAACATAGAATTATATGTCCTTTACCTTTATCCTTCATGACAGTACCAATTACAAGGCAGCCAAACATCGAACGTGGTCTTTCAGATCAAACCAACATCACTCTAAATTTATTTAACACTATCTTACAAACAACAAATAACCGGGTTGAATTAGAACGTTCAAGGGCTGCAATTGAGAGAGATATCAACATTCAAGAAAACTGGGAATTTCAACAGAGACAGTTGAGAAACCAATTATAGTCCTCACCTTTAAATTATATTTTTCCTATCATCTACTTCCTATGTCATTTAAGATGCCTTGATAGTATACTTTAGAGCCTTAAAGTATAAAATCAGGAACAACATCTTTTTGGCGCCATTGTCGGGAGCAGAGTAACAAAGCTTTTTCCCTGGGAAGAACGACATTGACATTTTCCTTCTTTGATAGTGAACAAAGTTTGAAAGCCTTCTAAGGCTACCTTTATCTTTCACTTGGCGACTCCACATTGTTTAAACTGGCTCGTAACCAAAAGAACACCAGGAAGAATCCAGACACCAAGAAGATTTCGCCTTTTTTCTTACCCAGAAAAAATTCTAAAATCGAAAAGATGCTTTCGACAGACTGCCTCATCGACAAATAAAAATTATCAAGCTACATTTACATAATCTGACTTTGAAGATCAACACAGTGAATCAAGTAGTCCACCCCCTTATAGGGAATACTCTTTTGATAAATTTTCGACCCCTGAATCAAACTCAGTTCTGCCTATTTTTAAGGCCGAAACTTTCTCAGCCATTTCCCACAACAATAGAGAACGAAGATCTACCTCACTTCCTGTTGCGACCGACTCTCCCTTGCTCCTCGAGGTTTGTCTTCCCACAAAATCAAACAATTATCCTATATATCTCGACTTGACTTATGTTGATTCCCCTATATTTTCACCCTGTGATTCTGAAGGAACCATTCCTCATTCCCTAAGCTCCTTTTTCTCAAGTTTCCTCCCCATCGATAACCAATTTCTTGAAACCCTTCCTCATAACCCGCAAACTTTAACTGTTAAATCCACAATGGCCACGGCTGGAGGAGGTAGGGCAGGAGGTGTTGTCGCAAGTGGTCCAGGAGGAGGAGTAGGTGGCCAAGTATTGCCTCCTCGGATATTTGAAAAGGTTGTTTCAAGATATGCTCCTCTGGTTTTACCAGTTCCTCTCCACGATTTACCAGAAAATTACATGAAAAACCTGCCCAAGTTCACGGGAGAAGGCAATTTAACGACAGCTGAACATATTAATTTTTTCGATCAGTTCGCTGACATTCTTGGATTGGAACATGACGATGTTTACTCCAGACTCTTGGTGCAAACCTTTGAAAGGCAAGTAAGAACCTGGTTTCGAGACCTAGCAGCCGGATCTATACCATCATATGATGAACTTGAAAATGCTTTTATCAGAGAGTGGGGTGAGCAGAAAGACCGGCTTTATTATCTAACCGAATTTAGGGCTCTTTGAAAGAAAAACTCTGAATCTGTCCTTGAGTTCACCCAACAATTCAATAAATTATACAATAAGATCCCAACCGAGGTCAAACCCTCACAACCTGTGGCGAAAGTGAGTTTCGTTGGAGCTTTTGACCCCGACTTCGCCTTTTTATTAAGGGAGAGAAGATCAGTTGATCTTACCAAGATGCAAGAAGATTCCTTGGAAATTGAATCTAACATGATGGCATCAGGGAAGTTGAAAACCAAATTTGAAACTGGAAACAAGGAAATCAGTAGATACAAGGAGCAAGGAGGACCCTCTGGATCAAGAAGATCTTCAGAAGAAAAAATGGATGATATGGCTAGAATCATCAAAGAAGTGTCAAATAAAATATCGAGGATGGAACAAAATCAAGCTAAGAATGAACATTACCCTAGAAAGGAGTTCAGGAAAAACCCAAATTTTCAAAACCACCAAAAACAAATTAAGAATGAAGATCAAAAAATTCCAAGCCCCTTTTAAAAGTGAAAACTTTATAGGAGGACTAGACATGGAATATTTCAAAGAATTAGAAGAGGATATGAACAATCTTGGCGATTACTGCTTACAACATTATATAACAAGACATGATTATGAAAAGTCTTTGAATACAAAGTATGGGACTGAGAGTAACAAGAACAACAGTGTTTCAGAAGATTCAACCTATCAGGGAATAATGGATGGTATAATGGACGAGCTCCACTAGAAATACAACCTAAGACCTAAAAACAGGGTTTCCACAACCATCCCAGTTAAAAAAATATTGTCAAGGGTCGAAACTGATGAAAAAGTCTCAAAAATCACTGAAAAACAAACTGAGGGGACTAAGACCGCCAACATACAGTCTATTAAAACAAAGACAGTGGAAACATCACCCTTAAGAATGCAAAAACTTGACACTCCTGTTACCGAAGCAAAGCTCCCTCAACCAAGGAAGCCTAAAAAGAAAGGTTTGGAGACTCAAACCATGGAAAATGACAAAACCATTGGAAGTTTTAATCTAGAGAATGAAATAAGTAAGATCAAAATCCCTATTCCCCTTGTCGAACTAGACAAAAACCCGATATATCGAAAACAAATTGAAAAAATGATTAATTTTTTGGAAAATGAGAATTAGGTCGATGTTATTAGCTTAGAAGATGATAAGCCTAACATAATTTTTGGCCCACACTTCGAAGGTGCCAGAGACACTGTTGCCCCTTTCTACATCACTTTGACTCTTTTCGACCATCTGCTCCATAACTACATGTTAGATTCTAGGGCCTCTCATAATGTGATGCCTAAAGAAATCATGGATAGACTTAGCCTTGAAATCACTAGGCCTTATGGAGATTTATATTCATTTGACTCAAGGAAATTCAAGTGTATAGGCATGATAAAAGAATTAGTCGTAAACCTTGCATAGGTACCTACAAAAAGCGTTTTAATGGATGTGGTTGTCACAGATATACCCCCACAATATGGCATGCTCTTGTCCCAGTCCTGGGGTGATAAACTTGGAGGTTCCCTTCAACTTGATATGACGTATGCAACAATTCCAGTTTTCGGAGGATAGTTCACGCGTTTGTACAGGGAAACCAGGCTAGCATTTACAGTTAGTGATCCTCTCAGCCCAGATAATTACCCTATATATATTGTTGATCAGGATTTAGGTAATTTTATATTATCTGTAGATGATGATGTTGATGCATGTATAGAAGAAAGTTGTACAGGAAATAAAAAAGAAAAAGAACAAATAGAACAGGATGTATATAGCACCGGTGTTTGGAAAATGTTTTTTGACAATGCCTCATCTTATCTTGGAGTTGGGGTTGGAGTAATTTTTGTGGCACCTGATAACCAATTCGTTATCCCTTTCTCTTATAGTCTACAGTGGAACATTGACCACACTAATAACGTATGTGAGTACAAAGCTCTAGTATTATGTTTAGAGGCTGCTAGGAGAATGAAAATTAAAAACTTGGAAGTTTTTGGTGATGCAGAATTGATCATGAAACAGGTTAATCGCCAGTACCAGGCCAAACATCCTAGGTTAATTTCATATCGAAATTTTTCTTGGGACCTAATCGAAAAAAAAATCTCCTCTGTTAATATTCACTTCATTCCGAGAGTAGAAAATCAATAGGCATATGCTTTAGCCAAAGTTGCTTCGACTTTCACACCTCCTACTGCTTTTAAACTAAAATATCATATACAAATGAGACATAGACCTTCCATACCCAATAACATGCAGCATTGGCAAGTCTTTGAGGATGATGAACAACTCTGAATTTTTTTACAAACAGTAGATGAGTTCACTGAAACGCATCCTGACCAAGAAAACCAACATGATCCTATTTGGATCATGCAGGAAGGGGAAGACCCCCAAGAGTTCCAGGATAAAATCACAAATCATTGTATGCTTGTTTTAAAAAACAATCAGATACCCAAGGGTCTGATTCCCTTAGAAAGTTTGTTTAATCATGATGACATCCCTTTGAATACTACCTTACAGCCTCAGTCGGAGGAGGTCGAAGATTGAAATATAGTTACCAAAGAAAGTCCTAGATTAGTTAAAGTATCCAGGTACCTGTCTCCCAAAATCAAGAGTAAATATGTTGAGTTGATTAAAAAAATACAAAGATGTTTTTGCCTGGTCTTACGACGATTTGAGAACTTATGATACGACTATAATGGAACATAAAATCCCATTAAAGCCAGGCTTCAAACCTTTTAGGCAGAAACTCGGGCAGATTAACCCTATCCTATTACCAGTGATAGAAAAAGAAGTCAAAAAACTCTTGGATGCAAAAATCATAGTTCCACTGAGATACTTTGAGTGGGTAGCTAATTTAGTCCTAGTGAGAAAGAAAAATGACAAGATCAGACCGTGTGTCGATTTTAGAAACCTGAATCGATCGTCACTCAAAGACAATTACCCCTTACCTAAGATGGATCATGTTTTAGAAAAAGTATTTGGAGCTAACAAAATGTCTATGATTGATGGTTTTTTAGGTTATAATCAAATCGCGGTACATCAGAACAATAAAGAAAAAACTTCTTTCACTACCCCTTGGGGTACTTTTTATGTATGATAAAATGTCTTTTGGTTTGATGAATGCAGGGGAAACTTTTTAGCAAGCCATGGATATCGCTTTTGTGGGTGAAAGAGATAACTTCATTGTTATCTATCTTGATGACGTGAATGTGTTCTCTAAATCTGATGAAGAACATCTAATTCACCTTAAACAAACTTTTGAGAAATGCCAAAAATTTAGTTTGTCACTCAATCCAAAGAATTCTCATTTCGCAATGCAAGAAGGTAAACTCTTGGGTCATATCGTGTCTAAATATGGAATTAAAATTGATCCAAAAAGGGTTGACGCAATAGATACTATAAATTTTCCTAGAAATGTAAAAGAAATTCAATCTTTTTTAGGAAAAATAAATTTCTTGAGGAGATTCATCCCTAACTTCGCTGAGATTGTAAAATCGATAACAGATATGCTCAAAAAAGATAGTGAGGTGAGATGGACCGGCGAGGCCAAAGCGTCATTTCAATGCATCAAGAAAGTAATAAGCGAAGAACCGGTCTTGGCAAGCCCAGATTACACAAAAGAGTTTTTGATTTTTTCTTTTCCTTCAGAACATGCTATCACAGTTGTATTGTTACAGAAAAACGAGGAAAGTTTTGAGAGACCTATTGCGTTTTTTAGCAAGAGTCTCAGGGATGTTGAGTTGAAGTATGATAAATTAGAGAAACAAGCCTATGCAATGGTGAAATCTCTCAAGGCCTTCAGAACTTATGTGTTGCACTCAAAGATCATTGCTTATGTACCCTGTACCCTCTAGCTCTGTTAAAGATATCCTGGTGCAACCAGACAACGACGGAAGAAGAGGCAGGTTGTTAGCTAAGATCCAGGAGTTTGACCTAGAATTCAAACCAACTAAAATTATCAAAGGTCAGGGTTTGGCCAAATTACTTGCCGATTCAAATTTAAAATCACTTGGGATAAACCAACTGCAAGAGAATGAGGAATTTCTGGAAATAGATGAGCTCGATATCACTGCACCTACAACAGAAATTCAAGAAAAGTTTTCTACTTCGGCCTGGTATCGTGACATCGTCTATTACCTACTTACACTTCAATGTCCCAGTGAGTTAAACCCATCTAAAGCTAGGATGCTAAGGTTACATGCTGTAAAATAATGTATCATAGATGCTAAGTTGTATTGGAAAGACCCCTTGGGTTTTCTACTGAGGTGTTTAGTCGAAACTGAAACTGAACGGGTTATGGATGAATTCCATGTCGGAGTGTGTGGAGGACATCATGCATGGCGAGAAACATCTTATAAAATCTTAAGAGTCAGATATTATTGGCCCAAATTGTTCACATAGGTAAACACTAAAGTTCGAAATTGTGTCCCTTGTCAGTTGTTTGCAGGAAAATAGAAGGTCCCAACTTTGACCCTTATTCCAGTTAAAATTGAAGCCCCATTTCAGCAATGGGGACTTGATTTCATTGGAGAAATTCATCCACACTCTAGTGCGCAACACAAATGGATCCTAACTACTACTGATTATTTCACTAAATGGATGGAAGCTATCCCCACAAGAAATGCAATTGATTCTGTAGTAATCGATTTTTTTGAAGATAATATTTTATCTAGGTTCAGGTATCCTCACAAGATAGTCACTGATAATGCACAAGCATTTAAGTCAATGGCCTTGATTAATTTTTTCCAAAAGTATAACATTGTATTGGGACACTCCATAGCTTACTATCCACAAGGTAATGGTCTGGTTGAATCATCTAACAAAATCCCGATTACCATGATAAAAAAGGTTTTGACCGAAAACAAGAAAGCGTGGCATACCCATTTAAAATATGCTCTATGGGCCAACAAAATAAGTACTAAAAGATCAATTGGAATTTCCCCTTTCCAGATGGTATATGGCACTGATGTCATTTTACCAATAAATCTTGCTCTGTCAGTAATGAAACTCTGGCAAGATTCAAATGAAGAACCCAACGACGTTACCAGAAGGATAAATCAGTTGGTCGAAGTTCAGCAAAATAGGGCCGAAGTAAACGAAAGGTTGCAAAGATATCAGGATAAAATGAAGGCTTTATTCGATCAGAAAGATAAAGATAGACAATTCCTCCCTGGCGATTTGGTATTAAAATGGGAAGCCAAGAAAGAAGATGCTGGAAAACATGGCAAATTCGATCCGATCTGGTCTGGCCCATACAGAATTTCAGCCTTTGAAAGAAAAACTGTTTGCTTATTAGAAAACCTAGATGGAGACATTCTCAATGACCCTGTAAATGGGCGGCATCTTAAACACTTCATGCAATAATGTGTTTCTAAATTCTCATTGTACATACTGGTTTGTTTTCATGCTTTTTGTAAAAATAAATAAATAATTCTTTCATGACATTTCCTAATGATTACAATGTTATGTTATTCGCAGGGAAAGTTTCTCATGAAACAATGGACTTGAGGTACTTAAAGGTGACATACACAGGTATTCCTATCAAGTATCTCAAAATGAAAAAGGTAATGAACGAGTAATATTTGGGTTGGCAATATAGGAGTTAATAAAGGTATGAAATCCTTTTTTCTTTTTTCTTTTTTTTTCTTTTTTAAAAGAAGACTTTTTCGAAAAGATATCTTCCTAAGTGTATTATATACTCATTGATTTCCCCCACTTCAAAAAAATAAAAAATGAATACTGACAGATGGTGAAAGGAAATTCATTAATTGATTGCCCCCATCTAGTTCAAAGAGATGAAGAAAGGAAATTCATTATATTGATTGCCCTCATCTCAGCATTTAAATGCTTGGAAATAATGAAGTGGTGAAAGGAAATTCAATGAAGGAAGTCAGATAACTTCACCGGGGTACTGAACAAGCTCGTTGGCAGTGAAGAAATATCCTCATATCTGATAAAAGTTGTTATACATGAGATACAAGATGCTCTGGTAATTTCTCTTCTTTTCGGCTGAATTTTATCATAGGTTTCTAGAATATTCTTATCAGACACAACGCAAATACTTACCTTGATGAAAACAGAATCACGTGAAAACTAATAAGATAGTTAATTTGGTTTGGATTATCTTACACAGATTTGAGATCAGTTTCAGGAAAAGAAATCTATTGAAAACCCGCTTGAGATAGTCAGAATTTTTTGTTTTGAAGATTTTTTCAAGGTTAACGTTGAGACCCTAATCTTGTTCAGTTTTTCTCTTGATATGTTACTTAGAACTGAATCATTGACTCCATTACCCAATGAAGGCATCTAGTCTACATGTTGTTCTCATCCCACAGGGAGACGAGATCCCTAGATGGAGCCTAATGTTGACACGAAATTTAATTTTTCCACCTCTTAAAACTGAAGCTTCATCTTTTCCTAAGTCATGGAGTCACCCTTAGTCCAAAAAAAGGAAGTCAGATTCTTTCGTTCCTTTTTGGGTTTTGATATTCGGCTTTTCTTAAGGCATGATCTTCAATCACCCCCTTTTCCTGGTGTCGAAGTCTCAAAACCGTTTAACTTATTAAAAAATTAAAAAANACGCAATCATCTTTCCCTTATTTTTTTCTCCTTTTGGGTTTCTTTCTACTAAAACGTTTTCGAATTCTTAATCTTCGAATTCTCGATCCCCGATCTTCCGAAAAAGTAAAAACGTAACTAATCATTAATCTTGATTAATTAAAGTATTAATACGAATGATTAATGCCTCACTAATCCCATCTCCATTTCGCGATCCAGGGTTTGCTTGTGACATATCTCCTAACAACAGGATCCCCGAAATTACGAAATGCGAAGTCGCGTTTTCTTTAAACAAATTTTAAGATTAAGGTTAAGTTATTTTCAAAACATGATTTGTGATAACTAAGTTGTTTTTCGCATTTCCGGAATTGAAGAAGGTAGCGATTTTCAAAACTTCGGTTTTCAAATCGTCGATATACAGCGGTATTAATAACGGATAAATGGAGATATTTTTTGACGTGAACGTGTATCTCCAGGCATATCTTTTCATTAAAGCATTAATTTATTATCACCTGTGTAAGTACACTTGTTATAACACAAATTAAGGGGTAATAAAGGTCTTGTTCTTTGAACTTCATTTTATCTTTTACATCTGTAGTAAATCATAGTTATCCAGTTTTAACACACATTTCCTCTGTAAACAAGTTTCTGGTCTAGTGCAATTATCTTGGCACCTAAGAAAGCACCCAAGAAAAGAAAAGAAATTGCAGAAAGCTCAAGTCCAGAAAGAGATGTTGTATCTGATACAATACCGCATGCCATCGATTCCATAAAATACTAGAGGCAAATTTTCGAAACTCTGGATTATGAAATTAAAAATTTCCCTCATAATACCGACAATAAGCTCCGAGACATAGCGGAGTCAGAACTTCACAAAGTGGATACACGGTCGCGACTCATGACTTATAACGACATGATCAATTGGGCCTTAGAGAAAACAGACATGCAGGCGAGAAGCATTCTAGATAGTCGAGGGGTCGTCATTGGCTCTTTTAGACCAGAGCATATACAATTAATGTATAAACTGTCCCCCGGTCCCAAGTATATTTATAATAAAGATTTCGTGAATGATTTTCAAAGGAAAGAATGTTTTGAGTCAGACCAAATGTATCCTGGCATAATCAAAGACTGGTGGAGAAACAAAGAAAAATTCAGGGCTGACACTCATGGTATCTACACCACAGCTTCATTAAATGAGTATATGGTCTATGTGGTGATGATGTTGTGCAGACTTTTCGGGAAAAAAAGTCCTGCTCATTTCCCTACATAATGGGTACCTCTTTTANTCCTTTCCCTTTGATGAATTGGAGTTGGAACCCAACTTACCCGGAACCTATTTATAAATATCATTCTAAACTTTGGGAAGAAAATGCCAAGGATTCATTTTATGAAATATGTCATTTTGTGGTGATACCACTAAATCAGATGTGGTATGATTGTGCACCACCCTCCATTTCAAAATTGGTCATGGGAAACCTCAAACCAGTTGTCGACTGGTTTATAAGGGAGAATTTCTCTTACATTAGAGTGTTCAGATGTCCAATCCCTCCACATGCACTACCGAAATTCCTCCCTGGAAAACTAGTGTGCAGGGAGGCAGCTCATCAAATAGTAACAAGTGGAATTGGGATAGAACTAAAGATGGCTCAAAAGACGCCTTGGCTAGTTTTTCCCGTTCAGATTGATAAATTTTCACTACTCAACTTGGGTCATTCCAAAGTTGAAGCGTCAACGCTGGAGGAGGTCAAATTGGTAGACATCGAACACAGGAAGTATGACCCTTACCAGTTCGTGGGAAAACACATGGCCCACTGTAACATGAAGGCTTATGAACATGAGAAGTCCCCTTGTGATGACATGTTCAAAGGTACTACTACCTATGAGGAGGTATTAGAGAGAGTATAGACACTGTCGTCAGACTTGCAAGCCAGTTTTCAGACCTTCCAGAAACATAGACGGAGCGTCCTACCCAAAGTACTGCAAGGAGAAGCAATCACCCTTCTTCAAGAACAAGAAGATAACCCTCCAAGTTTCGAACAAGAAACATAGGGTAAAGTCAACCCCGAGGAATTTCCACAGGAAACTAAAAGGCTTTCACAGAATGAAGAGGCCTTACAGAAAAAAAATCTAGAGATGGAAACAGAGAGGAAGTCTGAGACGCTTCCCAAGTCCAGTAAGTTCACTCCCCCTTTATCATCTCTAGTTGATGTAAATATACCTAAGGCCATAGGAGAAACAAGATATACAGAGCTAGGAATTTCCAAAACTTCCTTAACCCCTTACAGTCCGCCTTTCGACTCCCACAGATGGGAGCCATATATGTTAGTGATCTCACCCCTATTTCCAGAGATGAGATCCCTCCTTCAGATTATTTTTTCAGCAAAAAGAGGAAGGTTGTTCTAAAACAGGAGATGTACATGAGAGAAAAGGGTATGGTGAAGAAGCACAGGGTCTTGATAGATGGCTAGAATTTGAAAGAAGAGGATTTCACTACAGATATAGCAGGCTCCATGGGAGCCATGGCAACAACAAACTTTTTACTATGGAAAACATGAGAACAAGGATAAACGAGAGTAACCATACAATAATTCAATTGCATGACCAGTTAAAGAATGCTGAGAAAAAAATTAGAGAGGAGGTAAATAAAAGATGGGAGTAGGCCAGAACTGTTGAAAGGAAAGAAATTCAATCACTCAAAACAAGCTTGGATGAAATGAACCAGAGGATACAAGCAAGTCAGGTGCAGGTTACTTAGCGAAAAGAGCTTGTAAAGCAGCTACAGGCTAAGTTAAATTTGACAGAAGGACTATTTGTAGACTTAAAGGTTTTCCAGACCCTCTCACTAGAAGCACATACAAAGATAGAAGTCGAGCAGTAGAAATTGATCTCCAAAATAGAAATCATCTAGAATTACTTTCAAGAGGTAAGAAAATCCCTTGATAATATTATTTTACTGGAAAAAGAGGCTAAAGCAGCAAGAAATACCTTCCAAAAATCAGTTTCATGTTCAGGAAACATAGAGATATAAAAAAATCTAAAGATTTCTGTCACAGAACAGATAAGAGGAGACATCACGCTCAAGGTATGGGAAACAAACATATCCGAACACAAGAAGATAGTCCAAGAAATAAAAGACGACTGTGAGGGAATGTTTGATTCTTTGGATAAGCAAGCATTAGGTATTGAAAGAAGTGATTGCTCTGAGACACTGGGACACATAAACATTGTGAAACAACAGTTGAACCACAAAGAAAGCTTGAAGGAGATTCAGGCAGAAATTTCACAGTTGAAAGAAATCGATGCGAATTTAATAGACAGATGGTTGGTATAGACCAATTTAAAGTTGCAAGTGATCAAGTTTGTCGATAAAAGTTTTGAAGACCAGTTTCCCAAGGTCCAAAGAAAGTTTTATATTTTTGAAACTAAGGATCTTCCAACACCTCCCAGAAATTTTGTTCATTTCCTAGAGAAATGTATTGAATGTATAGCATCGAAGGAGGGAGAGACTTCAACTAAATAGTAAAGTATCGTTTGAAAATCTTATACTATTGAAATGATAGACAAACAAAAGTTAATCATGCAATGATTAAGGTTGCAATTTTGTAACTATTTTTCTCCTAAAAGGTAGGAAATTACTAATCATCAAGCATGCATGACCTTGTATAAATACAAGGATAGAAGACTAAAATCAGGCTTTTTTATTTCTCTAAAAAGGCATTGTGACGAAGTAATTTCCAAGAGACTCTGAATTAATAGAAATGCATATTGAAGATTCCAGATATTGTCCAGTCTGAGTTATGTGTTCCCCTGTCTTTTCATCTTTTCTTTCATATATCTAGTTGATGAATGTTTGGCTACATTTTAGTATGACCTCTACTGTAGAAATTATTATTTTTTGTTATTTAAATCATTTACAGTTTTTCCTCTGTATCGGTGACCAACAGATACAAGACCTGTAAATGTTTAGATTTCAATATCATATACTTCATTAACAATTTTCTTGTTTCATTGTCTTCTATTAAAACGTGAGATTCCTCCTAAAATTGATGCCTCACCTTGTTAATAGCTTAATGTTCTTCATTATCTCATGCATGTTTCCTTTCCTTTAAAGTTAACTCAGATACAAGAAACGGCCTTTGGTTTAGCCTTTTTATTAATTAGTGTTTTAAAATCATTCTCTTTACATTGTGAAATAGATATAACGAAGCCTAAAAAGAAAACACATAATCAAATCTCCTTTACCTTTATCCTTCATGACAGTACCAGTTGCAAGGAAGCCTAACACCGAACCCGGTCTTTCAGATCAAACAAGCATCGCTCTAAATTTATTTAACACTATCTTACAAACAACAAATAACCGGGTTGAATTAGAACGTTTATGGGCTGCAATTGAGAGAGATATCAACATTCAAGAAAACTGGGAATTTCAACAGAGACAGTTGAGAAACCAATTATAGTCCTCACCTTCAAATCATATTTTTCCTATCCTCTACTTCCTCTGTCATTTCAAATGCCTTAACAGTATACTTTAGAGCCTTAAAGTATAAACTCAGGAACAAAACTATCTATCAACTCAAGGGAAAAGCCTCCATGTGGTGGGATCATCTTGTGCAGGTGTAGCACATTAAAGAGAAAAGTGTTACTTGGAGGGAATTCAAGAAGTATTTTGAGAAGAAATACTTGACTAAGAGATACTGTGACAAGAAAATGAAAGAGTTCTTTGAAATCAAGCTTGGAAGTATGACCATAGATGAATACGAGAGAAGGTTTCTAGAACTGCTGAAGTATGTCTCTTTTATCAACGATGAGATAGTCCAAATTCAAATGTATTTGAGTGGATTACCATCATTCATCAATGACAAAATACAGTATGATGATCCCAAGACATTAGAAGAGACCATAAGGCGAGATAAATGTCTATATGATCAGCAGAAATCTAGGCCAGCTTTCCAAAAGGCTTGGGAAGACAAAAAGAAATTCAATATGGATTAGAGGAAGAAGGGAGCTAAGCCACCATTCTTCAGAACTAATCCACAGGGACAAAAAACACCTAAAGAACCCAGGATGATTGACACAGGGAGTCAAATTCCAAGGCATCCACCTATTCAATGTTGGGGTTGTAAAGGAGATCATAGGTTCAGAGATTGCCCTCACAAAGGTGAAAAAGGTAGGGTTGTTCACAATGTACAACAAGATGAAACAGTGGAGGACATGGGCAGATATGTGCGAAGGATCTATGCAGCCCTGGACAACAAACAAGCAAAGTATCAGTCCCACATGATTGAAGTGGAAGGTATGATCAACAACCGAACCATTGCTATTTTAATTGATTCAGAAGCTATTCATAGTTATATAGACCCTAATATGGTGGAAAGTTTGCAATTGCCAAGAAGAAAGCATGGGAAATTCTGGTTGGTGCAGTTGGCTACAGGATCCAGAAGAAAATTTAATGATATGGTTAATTCATGTCTTATTGACATGAATGGACTGAACACCAAGGCAGATCTAAACATATTGCCTTTAGGTTCCTATGATTGTATAATTGGAATGGATTGGTTGGACCAACATCATACTCTCTTAGACTGTCACAACAAAGCATTTACTTGCCTGGATGAGGAAGAGAAACTAAGGAAAGTGCAGGGAATTCCCAGGCATTACAGCTGAAGAAATGTTACAGAAAAGGGTGTCAAATAATTGCAGCTCATTTGGAGGAGAAACCTAAGGATAAGGTGCCAATTTTGGAGGATTATGCAGTGCTAGAAGATTTTGAAGATGTGTTCAAGGAGATACCAGGACTACCCCCAAGGAGAGACATTGATTTCTCTATAAATCTAATGCCTAGAGCAGTGCCAGTGTCAAAGAATCCTTACATAATGAGTACACCATATTTGAAGGAGTTGCAAATGCAACTTGAAGAACTTCTAAAGAAGGGGTATATACACCCAAGTGTGTCACCTTGGGGTTCCCTGGTCTTGTTTGTGAAAAATAAAGATGGAAAATTAAGATTGTGCATTGACTTCAGACAGTTGAATAAAGTGATTGTTAAAAACAAGTATCTTCTGCCAAGGATTGATTATCTCTTTGATCAATTGAAGGATGCAAAGATATTTTCAAAGATAGATCTCAGATCAGGATACCATCAAGTAAGTATTAAAGAAAAATATATCAACAAGACCACCTTCAGGACAAGGTATGGTCATTATGAGTTCACAGTGGTGCCATTTGGGTTGTCAAATGCACCAGTGGTTTTTATGTGCTTAATGAATGGTGTTTTCCGAGAATATCTGGACAAGTTTTTCATAGTATTTTTGGATGACATTCTTATATATTCTAAGTAAGAGGAAGAGCATGAACATCATTTGAGGATGGTGTTGCAAGTATTAAGGGAGCATCAGTTGTATGCCAAATTGAGTAAGTGCTCATTTTATTAGAAACAAATTCATTATTCTAGGCATATCATTTCACAGGATGGTATAGCAGTGGATCCTGAGAAGATAGAAGCCATTAGAGAATGGTCAGCGTCGAAGAATGTCACAGAGGTGAGATCATTCATGAGTCTTGCAGGCTACTACATAAGATTTATTAAAGGATTCTCAAATATTGCACACCCAATCACTTCCTTGCAGAGAAAGGAAGTGAAGTTTCAGTGGACACTGGATTGCGAGAAGAGTTTACAACACTTGAAACAATTATTGACAAGTGCTCCAATATTAAGGATTGCAAACCCAAATGAAGACTTCATTGTATGCACAGATGCTTGTAATGAAGGACTTGGTGGAGTCCTCAGTCAAAAGGGGTTTGTTATATGTTATGAATCAAGGAAGTTGAATGAGCATGAAAGAAACTATGCCACTCATGATCTGGAGTGGGAAACCATAGTGCATGGCTTGAGGAAATGGAGACACTACCTCATGGGGAAGAGGTTTGAGCTAAGAACAGACCATAATGGTCTGAAATATTTATTTGATCAGCCAAATCTAAATGCTAGGCAAAGCAGATGGTTAGAATGTATAAGAGAATATGACTTTGATATAAAGCATATCAAGGGGAAAGAGAATAAAGTGGTTGATGCACTCAGCAGGAGGGTGCATGAACTACATGCTAGAGCCATTAGCATGTATCAGACTGATATTAAAAGAAAAATTATGGAGGCTGCAAATGCAAATCTGCAATATAGAGAATTGGTAACAAAGCTACAACAAGGTAAGACATCACAAAAGGTGGATAATTATAATTTGGGAATAGATGGAATACTGTTGTACAAGAACAAATTTTTTGTTCCAGATGTCCAGGACTTGAAATGTTTGATTTTGCATGAAATGCATAATGTTCCTTATGCAGGGCACCCTGGATATCAGAAAATTGTGGTAGCGGTCAAGAGCCATTAATTTTGGCCAGGTATGAAGAGAGAGATCGATGAATACATCGTTATATGTATGGAATGCCAGAAAGTTAAAGTTGAGCATAGGCACCTAGCAAGGTTGCTGCAACCTTTACCCATTCCTGAATGGAAGTGGGAAGTGGTGACAATGGATTTTATTACGGGATTGCCCAGAACAGGCAAGCTGCATGATTCGATCATGGTGGTGGTGGAAAAGCTCACGAAAGCTACCCATTTTATTCCACTGAAAACTACTCACAAGGCAGCAGATGTTGTTGATATTTTCATGAAGGAAGTGGCACGATTGCACAAAATTCCTAAAACAATTGTGTTTGACAGAGACCCGAAATTCACCTTGAATTTCTAGAAGGGATTCAGAACAAATCTGAACTTTAGTACAGCTTATCATCCTGAGTCTAATGGACAGACAGAGAGGGTGAACAGAGTGATAGAATACATACTGAGAATGTATGTGATGGACAAACCATAGAAATGGGAAGACTACCTGCACTTGGTAGAATTCTCTTACAACAATGGGTATTAGGCATCGTTGAGGATGAGCCCATTTGAAGCACTTTACAGCAGAAAGTGCAATACTCCAGTAAGCTGGGATAATCCAACTGATAGGACAGTAATTGGGCTAGAGTTTCTCAAGGAGATGCAGGACCAAATGATAAAAATTAAGCAGAATTTAAAAGCTACCCAAGATAGGCAGAAAATTTATGCCGATAAGAACACAACCCTCAGAGAGTTCAAAGTGGGTGATCATGTTTTCCTGAAGGTGAAAGATAACAGGAGTTCCCTGAAGCTGGGAATTTGCACCAAGTTGGCAGCCAGATTTTGTGGGCCATTTGAAATCCTAGAGAGGATTGGTCCAGTTGCTTATATGATTGCATTGTTTGCATCTATGTTTGTTCATAATGTCTTCCATGTATCATTGTTAAATAAATATATACCTGATGCTAATCATGTTATTGATTGGAATGTGATTCAGGTGGAGTAAGAAGGCGCTTTTCAAGTGCATCCGGTGCACATTTTGGACCGAAAAGTCAAGCAGCTCCGGAACTGAGCCATAGGGCTTGTAAAGTTCCAATGGACCTGGTAAGGTCCTGAGGACACTACTTGGGAGCATGAGGATGCAATGCGGATAGAATACCTGCATCTTTTTGAGTATTTTTGAAAATTTTGTTGTATATGGGTAAATGATGCACTGAGGATAGTGCATAAATAAGGGGAGAGGATTGTAATATCCCTCGGCTGAACCCAATTGTAAATGTAATGTAAGTCTACTTAAGCTGGTGAGTTGTTTTGACATCATTTTGTAATGCACCTTCCATGGCATAGTGCGCACATGAACTGCACAGTAAAATGATGTAGTGTGCACATTTCTGGATACCGCGTGCAGTAAATAAAGTGCACGTAGTATGGAGGTCAGTGAGCATTGTGTATATACTATGTGTTATAGGCTGGTGATCCAGTTATTATAATCTAAGATGCTTATGTTTTGGAATTAGGCCAGTGCGTCTATTTTGTATATGTCTCATGATTAATATAAAATACGTCGTTGCGCGTAGACCAACCACGATAAAAGAGATGGGGGACTGAAATTCACCAGTTAGGGAAAGGGAGGGCCAAAAGTTAAGGGAAAGGGCTAAGCTAGAGAGCTTAAGCCAAAAAGGAATATTATATTGATATTTCCTAAAGCATAAAGTATGGATAATTATTTTATCCCAAGTTCTAAAGTTGGGGACAAGTGGACCAAAGTAGCTTCCAACATGACAAGTGTCAAGTTGGGGACATGCATTCATATTGTGGGGACTTGTCTCATTTGGACACTTTTTTCATGAGGATTATTACCAGCAACTTCACCATCATTCTCACCATCACTTTCATGATGCGTTTCACGATGATTCCTCCCATCACTCAGTTATCTAGTCAATGATTCCATGACCATTTTCATTCACGCAATCCATTATCCTTCAGACATTCATTTCACTGTATCTGAACCTGTTTCCATAACCTTTTCCGGTTGGTGTACTTGGTTAGCTTGGAGCGAGATTGAAGAAGCGGGTTGTCAGGCCCGTGGGAAATTGAAGAGATGGATTGTCAGGCCTGTGAGCAATTCTCCGAGTGAGAGAATTGTTGGGGATTGATTCCCGAAGGTGATCAACTGCAGCTACAGTGCTTTGAGACTTCCTGTCCACCTGTTTTTGAAGCCATGGAAGGGAAGTGGGGCAGCCGAGGGATTGTTGAGCAAAGAAGGGGCACACTTCATTGGGTGGGACAGGCATGTGGGGAATGAGAGGTTGTAGGCTGTTAGTTGAGTGAGAACCTGAGATGGAGTCTTTCCTATTGTCTATGACCCTTAGCCTGGATAGGAACCCCTTTACCCAGGGAGAGTTTAGTCCCAGCTCGGGGGTGACTCACTGTTGAGAGTGATGAACAGTGTAGTCTAAGGCTGGGAGGTTCATGGATGGTCTGTACGCAGTTGGTGACAATATTTACAAGATAAGTACCAATCGTATGATAAAATTATATGTTGCATTGTGCTTATGTGATGGTTTATCATATATGTGATTATAACTGTCTGTATTTTTATGAGTATTTCCCTGTATATGTTGCATATCTATGTTACTGTTATTTCAGTAGGAAATCGTATATTTACAAAATATAATTGTTTGTTTACATTTATATGTAAATCTTCCGCAAGAGTGTTGTATGTATATGTTTAAGTTGCATGCAGTTTGAAGAGAAAATTTATGTGGCATAGCTCAGTTGAATACTGGGTATGTTACCGTATGTTCTGCAGTAAGAGAACGAAAGTGTTCCCTCGAGTAGCATGGCCCGGCCTGTTGAAGGTTGGGGATGTTACAAACTGGTATCAAATCATGAGAGAGTTCTCTGGAGTGGCATTCCCCAACCTGTGGGTGGCCGGTGGACATTACAGTTGGTTTGAATACTGAGAGATTGGGCCTTGGGCCCAATATTTTTTACAAAAATAACTTTGATCCTGCAAGAACCCATAAGCATAAAAATTCTTAAAAATCCCTTTTTTTAACATTTCCACATTTCCCTGAAGAAGATGGACTTTGATGACAATTGTGATACCAAACTTTTGGAGATTGGATTATGGCAGAGGATACTACACAAGCCAGCCAAATTGTGTCAAGCGAAATAATATTTTTTTTACAAAAACAATTATAAAAAAATTATGTGTGACAACATACGCTCCAATGGGGATGTTTTCCTCCCTATGAAGCAGCAAAGAACCACAAATCCAATGCCTATCCATTTCATTCTGAATCTTTGAAACCAACTCATTCTTAATTATGAACCCTGTGAGTTGTACCTGTCTCAAACCTATAATCTACTCTGAAGATAATTGAATTGCTTTCAAAGAATACACCAGCTGTGGTTTTATTTGAAAATGAAACTACTCTGAAATTGTGCAAACTGAACTTTCTTCAAATTTATTTATATACAAGCTGAACTGAAATATATTCTACTATAAACGGATGAAAACAAATGCAATATTAAGTGATTTCAAAATTCCAGTGTAACCATCAAAAAAAATTATTACTTGACTACTTTATGCTCACACTTTCCTTAAGTAGAAAGAAAAACTCACAAAATAGAAACTCAAACTCCAATTGACATTGATATCCTTGGTCCAGAAATACTGCAAAATCCATCTTCATTGATGACTACAACAAACTGGAAAAAGGGTCTTCAAAAGCATGAATAACTACCTTTTCTTCATGATCAACAAAAATAAGGGAGCATCCTTCAAGTGTAATGGATAATTGTTCCACTTCATTAAACTTTTCATTTGGATGAACTTTAGTAAATATTTTTTAACCTTGAATGACTTTTCCTATGTCCTCTCTATTTTCATTATGAAACTCAAAATCATTGTCAAAAGAAAAGATAGTAGTTTGTTTAATAAAATCTTCATTCATATCATCCACATCGTAAAATAAAATTGTATGTTCTTGAATAGTAACATCTATCTCATGTGCATGATGAATATCCAAAGATCTTTCTTCATGCAGTTCAACAAAAACCTCATTTTGATCTTCACAAGTTTGTTATTGAAATAAAAATTCAAAAAATGAATGGTATGAAGAAACATATGAATGATTATCCTCATACTCTTGATTACATAAATATTGGCAAGACTGCTGCAAATTTTCATCAAATTCAGAGGATGGAACATGAATTTCATCAATAAAACGCTAATCAGTTTCATTTTCATCCAAGAGAGAAGCTACTATTTGTTGGGAGTTTTCTTAAATATGATGGAAGCTATCATCTGATATCTTTTCCTGAGGTTGATAATAATCTTCCTAAAATTCTTTGATTTCTTCATCCATTAATTTTTCATCACCAAATTCATTTTCCATGTGTTGCATAAAACTTTCAAAATATTCACAACAATTTCAACACAGTGAAGAAGAGGAATAATATTCTTTGTACTTTTCATAGAAAACTGTATGAAAATATTGTAAAGAGAATAAACTAGCAATTGATAGTTTTTCATACCATGATTTTGCTTTTCCCTCCAAGGTGGCCATGAACATCTTCATCAAACAACATTCATGAAATTTAACATTTAGCTTACGTCCATGCATATGAATTTTAATTAAATGCATAGCAACATCTTCTCATTTTATGTCTTTGAATCTTGGCAAATATGTTTTTGAATCTATACAAGGAAGGCGATTTGGAAAATGAGGAATATATGAACGATTCATAGGAGCATACCTTACAGATTGAGAATCCATCTCGAGACAGTGGAGTCACCCGGAAATCCTTTAGGCTATTGATTCTTCGGACAATGGAATCGCCATGAAAACTTCGAACTCTAGATTCTTGAAAATGGAGTCGTCAGGTTAATGATGTACAGCCTCTTTGTGTCTAACCTTTGTTCACCATCATAAATCGGATCTAGATCTTTGTCGTTCTTTCCTAGGGAAGATGTTACCTTCGTTCCCTGGAAATGGCACCAAAATGTTATGACTCTGTAATTTTCCTTGGCTAGGGAAGGACAACCCAAAGATAACCACAAACCAACTTGTAGATTGGAAGCCAGCCCTTCCAACCGAGAGAAGGGATCTCTCTTATAACTTAGCCGTAGAAAAGACTGGTTATTATATAGGAACAATGGCTAGATCTTTAGTTAAGTGAGGTTTTCAAAATATGGTGGTAGGGTTGAGAAAAACACCCATTGTGAATGGAGCCATAATAAAGAGATCTCAAATCAAGGCTTTCAAAATTAGTTTATCTGAACAAATGCACTTCAAAGGCTAGGTAGCTAGCAATCTTTCAGTCATCAAAACTATTGTAGTATGGTGATTAGAAGAAAATAACACATCAATTATAACAGAGCACCTACCAGTGGATGAGTTCTGCTACAATATCAAAAGATTAAAATAGGAAGTTGAATGTGAGATAAAGAGAATCGAAAATGAATTCTCTATCTATAATCATCCATTCAAAACAAAAGAATAAACATAATGATCAACAAAGATAGAAAACATTCACAAATAAAACAAACTGCAGATACCAACACAAGAATCTCTGAGAAAAAATGTCCAACTACTTCTACTCAAAAGCTTTTCATTAACATCAACATCAAAAGTGAACACACAATGTCCAAGAAGTCTTTTTTCTCAAGTCCCAAACCTCTTCACCATCATTTCTTTCATCATATAGAGGATTACAATGCATTCTAGCTCAAGAGGGTTAATATCTTTAGTGTTTCTAATTTTAGGAGTTACAACAAATTAATAAATGATTGCAACAGACTCCTATATTTTACGGTTTAATTTTTAACTAACTAATAAAACCACATCATATTTCGATTACATAAATTTAGTGGAAAAATAGTTGATCTTTCGATCCTCATGATGACTTGACACACTCATCTCATCTGGCAGTTGAATAAGCTCTGAAATAGGTTGATTGTGTGATTTCACAGTGACCAGGGGAAACTCGTTGCAAATTCTTTGTTCCTGACTCCTAATGCTATGGCTGGAAATGTGGTTTTGTTTCAAGCCCAAAGAGCTGGAATGATATCGAATGTCCTTTGAATATAGAAAATATTTAACTTATCCTCTACCACTAGATATATATCAAGCTACAAACTCATACCAATTTGGAAACATATATATCAACAATGATACAATGCATAGTTCAGATCTTCAAATGAGTTGACCCACTCAACAAGTGAGTCATATAAGTAACTCGACCCTGAGATAGTATGTTGCAATTGAATGAAACAACTTGACCAAGTTCAGTAATGGCACACCAAAAATGTAATCTGCTTCCTTATAAGGGGTTTCGACCCAAAAAAATAAAATAAAATAAAATAACCATTGCATCTAATTCTCCATAAATAATGTGTATTGGGCAGTCAACAACTTGGCCTCAAAATGATACTCGACACCTCAGTCACTAGCTCAAAGTTCTACTTCCAAAATAAACCTCAACTCTTCGCAAAACTATAAAACACCATTACAATCATTCTGATAATTTTTTATGAAACCGAGGGTTTCATCCTGCAAAGAACATCCCTTCACTGAATCATAGTTGTTTCACAAACATCCCATCACTAATATTCAACCTTTTTTATGTTTACACAGAAATAGCCTCAATGGAGAGTTTGGGGTTTGACATTTCGTAGCACCCCTGTTTTGTAGTAGGAAATTTCATAGCGCCCTTTGTTGCAACATTTGAGACAAAAAAATCTAAATGTGAAGGCCTATACATAAGAAGTCCTTTGTTGAACTTACATACTTGTGAAACAAAACATACAACCTTGAGATCCCAAACATGTAGATCCATTAACACTGTGTTGTTGGTAAAATTTGAAGATGTGTCTCTCGATTGGCACCTCAACTCTTTCTTAGCACTTGCGCGCACAGGGCTGCTCCTTTGACACCTATGAGCTCAGCCTCGACACTTTTGCTTGACATCTAATCGACGATATCCTCGTAGCTAAATATTATAGACCTTTGTGATCCTTCCCTTGACGACTGTGAGTTGCAGGCGTTCATTTGGACAGATGGCATTCTATGGCACTGTTTTTGTTTTGGCTTCCTGTCGTGGGTAATATCCCACATGCATTGGATGGAGTTAACACAATGTTGTTTATATGTACCGGTACTTACAATGCATATTGATACGTAGTGCAGATGCTTTCGTGGGCTCCTCCCTTGTGACTTGTTGCTTGATGTATGTCGAGCTTTGGTGTTTGGTCTTGATGCTGACTTGTGTTATGTGTTATGTTGGTGCTTATCTCGGGCTTCAATGGTTGGTTTGAATACATAGATATTGGGCCTCAGGCCCAATATTTTTGCCAAAAATAACTTAGATCCTGCATAAAAATTCTTAAAAATCAATTTCCTTTTAACATTTCCATATTTCCCCGAACCAAAGAACCAACCAAAGTGCAAGACCAAGATAAGCACCAA
>JASDQU010737255.1:157097-169996 GCA_032191745.1 Picea mariana | reverse complement strand
TGTAGTGATCGTCTCCACAAATGAGACATGGGAATTTCAGTTTTCGTTGTGGTTGATTTCTTGCAGTAGGGGTTTGTGTTTGGGTTTTGGGTTGTTCGTTATTATTGTTTTTCTTTGGTTTGTTCCTCGCTTTCTTCTTGCCCCCAGGTTGTTGTGAAGGGTTCGATTGGATTGTATTCACATCAGAGACCTAAGTTTGAGGGGGGGTAGAAGAGGGTGCAGCCAGGCTGGGGGCGGCCGTCGAAGCGGGCCACTGAATCGTCCCAGTCGATTGGGTAGTAGATTGGGTTTTGATGGAGCCAATAACTCCATCTGTGTGGGAAGCAAACGATGATTTGGATGGATCGTTAGTGGCATGGGTAGTGTTTGGAATCAACTCATACAAAGTACCAGATTGTGAATAGACTAAATCTAAGTACTGAGCTCGGGCAATGGCTTCTTCCTCGGTGACTACACCACCCATGGAAACGTCACGAGCAATCTGGGGTAACAACGATTTAGTGAACCATTCCGCTAACAATTGGTCAAGGATGACCGCTTTGATTATCCTTCATCATCATCTCCATTCATGAATATGGTCGGAGATGTGTATGGAAGTTGTCTGATGAAGGGAGGTTAATAGTTCAGTACCTGTCTCGTATCGAGTGGGTAGTTGGAAGTGTGTGAGGAAGGACATGGCGAAGGAGTTGAAATCGTGAAAAGATGCACGTGGTAGTTCAATATACCATTTCATTGCGGAACCTGTAAGTGTTCGTTGGAAAAGATGCAAACGAATAGAATCATCCATGAGGGAGTTGGATGAACACCACAAATGGAAAGTCATCACGTGGTTTTTTGGGTCTTCTCCAGACTTTCTGTCGAATTTTGGGATATCAAAAGAAACTTTAGCTGGAATAGCTGGCCAAACCGGAGAATGATAAATAGGATCATTTGTTAACCGAGACAAGTCTAGAAGATCTAGGGTATCTAGAAAAGGTAGTTGTTGGTTAATCTGTGGGTAATGTTGGTGTGGCAGAGGGACACCAGTGGGGCCTATTACTGGGTTATGTGGATAATTATAACTAGTGGGCCCTCTTGTATGAGGTTGGTTTTGACCAAGGTACACAGGATTTGAGGTGTTTTGAGAAGCATGTGTGAGCGGAGGATAACCGGATGGGTTTTGCGGGTTATAGGTTGGGTTAGGCATTTGTCCATAGGGAGGTTGTTGCGGAATTTGAGAATTTTGTCCGGCTGATAACGGTGGGTTTCCTTGAGACAGGACGTTCCACGGATTAGGTGCAGCGGACACATTTTGTCCGTGTGGTTGATGGTAGACTCCAGATTGAGGCTGCCCCCCAACATGAGGGTGCCCTCTGAATGGAATTTTTCCTCTGGTGGGAGAATGCCCCCCAGCTTGAGGTAGAGTTCCTGGGATTTGAGAACCAGACGTAAATGACTGATCGATGCCGCTGAGCGGGTTAGGACCACCAAGACGGTTGTTGGATGGGTATGGAACTTCCCAGTATAACTTGGGTAGTAGTTTGGGCAGTGGTGGCAGTGGAAGCATTTAGTTCCCTGAATCAAAAAGGGAGTGTAGGTCTTGGTGTTACAGGTGTGCTAATCACAGCTTGATTAACCACCGCGTTACTGGCGGGGATAGTCGAAATGTGCGGGACCATTGTAGAATGGGTCATCTGGAGGGGAATAGTAGACCTTGGGCCAATGGACGGTATGTTCGGACCGACGAGTGGTGTGGCTGTAAAAGTGGTGGTACCGGTAAAATGATTTGGAGGTACGGTGTAGAAAAAATGTGCATCGACACCTTCCCCTGTTCCATAAAGATCTTGCACCAAGCGTGGTGGACTTCGAACAATGTCTGTAGTCCAAAAAGGGTCATTGGCTAAAGGGTTTTGAGGAGACCCAGCTAGAATGTCAGAAGGATTGACAACAACAAATTCTCCAACAGAATTCAAGTGGAGGATACGTCGTTCATATCCCTCCGGAATGCGGTAAGCTTCTAGAGATTCTGAAACAATTCAAAAATTCTCCAAAGGAGTGGGAACTTCTTCCTGGGAAGTTGTAGTATTTTGAACCTCGCTCTGTTGAGGAGATTCCTCCATAGAATGAGGGGGTAAAGGGGTGTTTCCTTCCATATTTTCTAGAGGAAGTCCCTGTAGCCTCTGTGAGTGGCATGGAGGGTCGATGTTGGCGAAAAAGAGTCGGCGAAAGAGATCTATGGCCAACTATCGAAAAGAAACAACACACGCTAAAAAATCTAAGAATCACAACCAAGAAAATAGGACCTTCTTTTGATGACCGTACTAGTTGGTGATGAAATCCAACGTCACATGATCAAGTCTAGAAGGGGCGGGGATAGGGTGGAACAGTTACAATGGCGACCTGCTTTACGGACTTACGCCTTGGTGCAAGCTTCCATGCAGTAATTGTGGATTTACCCTCCAAGGAGCCTGAGTGAGTTTGACCAATGTCTGCTCCAAGTACAGTGAGACTTCCCATTACTGTCACCTTGTGTAAGACCCTAAATATTATGGCCACTAAGGTTACCAATTCGCAGTCATCCCCTGGGCGGGAACAGTCGACAGTCCGATCCGAACGTACGGGCAGGGTATCGAGCCCAAAATCAACTAAAAGGCTTCCACGCAGTAATTGTGGATTTACCTCAAAGTGATCCCCATAATACAATATGACCACCATAATCAGTTAAACCATGGAGGGTTAGTCCCCGTAGCTCAGCCGAATGCGACCTCCTACGTAACCCCTGTGTGAGAGAGGGATCCCAGGCAGACTTATACGATAATTGGATTTGACTCTCCCTAACTCAGGATGCTAATGTTTGTTTTGGAAACTTTGGAGAGTTATGCTCACAGCCTAATCCAAAGTACTAAGCCTAGTCTACTGTTGGTGGAGGATCCTAGAAAAGAAAAGTTCTAAATAATTTTTAATTAGCGTTGATTTTAGAGCTATTCTTTACTCAAAAAGGGGTGCATGGAAGTGAAACAAATGGAATTATGACTCAGTCCCAAAAATGCATCAAATATGATAAGCAGTCATTTCTTTTCGATGAACATATATCTAAGGGAGAGAGAGAGTTCTTTCCACTAACAAGCACTAATAAGGAATGTCCTCAAACAATTCTTTTTCTCAATCAAATCCTAATGTGATGCTAAAGATTTTGGGATATCTTCTAATATGCACAATCAATCATGAAGATGATTTTTCATTGTTTGTATATGAATAATGATCAATTCAACACAATGCTTGTCTTGCTAATTACCTTCTTGGACGAATGAAAATCAAACTAGCACAAGCAAAAGTCATACAAACAATACACCCTTTCGTTGCAATCAAAATGAAAAGCGAAAGAAAAGAAACAATCAAAGAGAAAACAAATTTCACACCCAAAAGAAAAAGTTGAAGAACAATGATCTTGACTAAAATCAAGATGAAGAGATATGTAGGCCTTTGATGACCTTCACTAGGGTTTTTACTCAGTTAAACAGAGAGAAAGACAATGCATGGGTTTCAGACTGCAAATAATAGAAAAACTCAGTAACAATAGTGAAGAAGGCTACAAAATCCAAGTAGTAAGATGTTTGTTCTTCAAAAAGACAGATGTCAAGGTTGGAAGGGAAGAAGCATTGGCTCACAGGGTTACCCAACAGGAGAGACACAGAAGCAAAACCCAGAAGAAGCAATTCTAGAAGGTTTATTGGCCAAAGGAGGGCAGGCACTCTGTTGCCAAAGGCAAGGATCATTATAGCGCTTTGTGCAAAGCTAGTAGGGAGTGTTGGCACTCTGTTAAAACAGGGGCAGGGGCGCCAGGTTCAAAAACTCCCAAAAATGTCAAAAAATTCAAAAAAATTGCAATTCAATTTCGACAATTAGGCTGAGTATGATGGGTTAGGGAGCCAATCAGCTCATGAAACCAATCAAAAAAGGAGTGAACCAGGTCTAAAACAATCAAGGGGTAGAACAAGGTCAATGAGGAGAAATCAAAACAAGAAATTTCGATTTGAGGCTATCTCCCCAGTGGAGTCGCCAGTTTTTGTTGTAGGAAAATCTCCCTGCGGATAGGTAGATTGCCTCAAAGAGCTTGACCTTAACTCTAAGACAGAAAATGATTAACATGGACACTGACTTTCTTTCAAATCTATCCAAACTAACACATGAGAAGGAAGGATAACAAAAGTACCTCTTTATCGACGTTTGTCCCTGCACGCTCCAAGTTGCGCTCTGATCCTTTGCTCCTCGCTGACTTCTGCAGACAAACAAGGTACGACCACTTCCTACTCTATTGATATTAGCCTGAAAACAAATCTATCTATCAATGACAATTTTATGTAACATCACACACAAACTAGAAAGAAACAGGCCAAGCGTGTCATATTAATGAGAATAATGACAGCAATACTTACAATCGTAGATGCAAATGCGACAGCTTCGTCAAGTCCTCTTCGTCTAACCCTTGCTCAAAAGATCCACAATATGGATGGTAGTAGCTTCACTGATCACTCTCCTTTGGCTGACTGTGTGTTTCCTATGAGATCATAGGTTTCATGCTAGCAATTCTTCCCCCTTTTCACCATCATAGAGCTTTCTTATATAGGTTAAGAGGAGCTTAACCTCTTGAGTTATCTTTAGAACAAGTTGAGGAACCTCCTCCTTAGATCAGGGATCTCTTGATGAAACTAAGAATTCGAATGCAACTGCCTTCTAATCTTGAAACATCCTCTCGTTATTCTCCTCAACGGGCCAACAACTGCCTCAGATTAGGCAGCTCTCCTGCAAAATGGGCATCAAAGCGTTGTAGCGCTCCCTGAGAAGCTTGAGGGAAGCGCCAGTGCTCTAAAAGTGGATAGCACTCCTTCAGAAGGGTAGGAGAGTGTTATAACACTCCCTGAAGCCTTGTAGGGGGGTGCCAATGCTCCTAAGACTGATATAGGGGAGCGCTCACCCTCAGAACCTTTGTTTCATAGCTCTTCTCAGGTGTCAAGACTTCTTTGACTTCAGTTAACCAGTTCCCTTCCTCCAAATCAAGTGCATGAGATGTTTTAAGTGCCTATTTAGTGTCTTATGGCATCATGCTTAAACGATGTTTGCGACACTTGTGAACAACTTGCGACACTTGCGAAAGTTGTAAGGAAGATGCAACACTTACGACAATTGAGAGGAATATGCGACACTTATCCAGTTGAGTAATTTTGACGTGTAACAATGGTGATGAATAAAAGTGTGGGTGCTTCCACTATCAACAAGAATCATGACCTTCCGATGCTTGATGTAAGCAATTAGATTGAGGGTTTTGGGAGAAGAGAAGCCAGTGAGAGCATTTAGGGAAATGACCGGTTCTACTTTGGGAGGGTCTGAGGGAGGGGTTATGTTAGTGGGTTCAGGTGAATCAGACACAAGGGGAGCTTTAACCTCCTCCTTCAAAACATCCTCTGAGATGGCCATGAAAATATTTTGTTCCTTACACTTTTCTCTCGGAAAATATTTTTCATCACAATTATAACAAAGGCCTTTGAGTTGGCATTCATCCATTTAAATCCTGGTCAATTTTTGGATCTTTAGTGGAGTAGAAGGAGGAGTGGGATTTACTGGTTTAGTGCAAGGAATGAAGGATGGTTTATGGTTTTGAGAAGAGACAACCTGTTGTGCTTCCTTAGCTCTTTTAGTAACCTCCACCCAACTCTAAGGCCGAGCCATGAGGACATGGGCATGAATCTCATCCTTGAGGCCACTGATAAAACATTCTTGGAAAAAAGCATCATACATGCCCTCTTTACGAAAATCTAGTCGCTCAAAAGAATCTATAAAGTCTTCCATGGTTCCAGATTGGTTCAACTTTGTCAAACGACCTAAATGGTTGGTGTCAGTGTTAAAGCGTTCATAAAGCTCTGCCACAAAGTTTGTCCAAGCAACATACCCTTGATGGGCAGTTTTTCTCCATTGCCAACGTTCTTGATCTAGATGGAGAAAACCGTATAGTAGTTTGGTCAAATCATCTGTAATGTCTTACAAAGAGAAATAATGTTCCATTTGAGTTACCCAACCAGTGGGATCTAAGCCATCAAAGTTGGTCAGATCCACACATGGAAGGCGTAGGTCACGCTGAAAGTGATGGGGATGAAAATTATGGGAATGAGAGGAAGTTTCAGCTTCAGTATGCAAAGGTGGGTCATATAAAGGGGGATATGCAACCTGTTGCAGATCATCAAAATGACATATTCAAGATGGGTAGTAGTGTCTTGTTTTAGGTCTTCTCTGAGTTCCTCAATTAAGGCAGTTATGGAAAAATAAATGTTTTTATTGATGGTGGCAATATTTTCACTGAGTTGTCTCACTTCTTGTTGGGTCTCTATGAAATTGGATTGCAAGGTAGTGAAGCAAGCTTCCAAGTCTTGGCTATGGGTATGGGCCATGATGACGAGGGAACTAAAAAAGGGGCAAGTGGGGTAAAAATATTTGCTGAAAAATGATAGGTATGAATGTGATAAGGGAGAAGAGATAAATCCAATGGAATATGTCTCAAATAACGGTACAACAAAATCCATACCTTTTTTTTTCTTTTTTTTTTACACCTGCAGAGTTATACTACATTCTGAAGAATATTGTAGTGATGAAATTCCCAAATGCTTAATTAGGAAGAAATGTGTAGTGATTTGGCAACTCGAATGCAGGAGTCATTGTTGCATAGAAATAGATCTTGTTTGTTTTGTTTTTTTGTTTCCATCCCCAAAGGTTAGGTATTCAAGGGTTCTACAGACAAGGGTTTTCCCTGTGCTATATATCTATACGTGCAGGGTCCAACAGTAGTAATCGACCCAATATCTCAAGGAACCAACTAAGGAGGCTAGACCGTTCCCTTAGCCATACTACCCGACTACCCAGGTACTAGAGAGTATCTTCCCAAGTGTTTTTCTCAGTGACACTATAGCAGTCAGGCGACCAATTGGTTTATCTAAAGAGGGCTTCAGGAAATCTAGATCGATCCATATACAAGTGTTGTCTGATGCGCTACCACTCGAAGGGGTACCAACAAGGGTTACAAGGCTGGCCAATAGATTTTCGCTTAAGCACCACTTGTATTTCCTGCGTGCATGAATCCCCGACCGTAGGTTTATGTGCATAACGACAGATATATGTAGCTTAAAGACGTCGAAATACGTTTCCACCCTGAAAAAAAAATTACCCACATTTTTATGCTGAGGAAAGTGCTCTGATATCACTTGTAATATTCCAGATATAAAAAGTATGCAGAACAGAAATAAAATGCTAGAAATGGCATATGAACAACAATATAACCAGAACAACACCACATTAATACCGAAATGATAACAAAATAACACCATAAAGAGCACTTTGATTACTGAGAGAAATGTTCACTTGCCTCTTTGAGGGGGAAACTTCCAGTCGAGAAGAGCTCTATTACAATAATATCCAAGGAAAAAGTTCTCATACCCTTGACTCCTATTTATACTAAATATCTCTATCAAAAGAACCATCTAGAGGAAGATCCTTCTAGAAGTGGAAGCTTCTATTAGGTCTTCTTACATTCGACTCATCCTTCCTTATTGCTAGACCTTATTAATATTGATCTTTATTACATCGAAATATATTATTATACCTATGTGAGGGGTTAGGTCCCTAACAAAGAGTTTGAGAGATATTGAGAGGCTTTAATGGTCCTGAATTGCATCATTCATCATCAAGATGCATTCCACACAGCTTGGCCTTGGTTATGTTGGATTCTGACGATTTCCATAATTTTGAGTTATTATGGGTCATATATTAATTAAAACTATTAGTGTAATAGCACATCGGAATTAGGAGGAAGAGAATGACAAGATAATATGATGAGAAGTGACTTTTAGTGGCTAGAGAAGCCATCAGGATGGATAAATCAGTTTCTAGAGGTAAAATGGTTAATTAATTAATTAATTAAGTGACTTAATCAAGGAATAATAAAATAAAGTAAAAGTCACTTGGAGGGAAAAGGTAAACAATGAATTAAGGTTTTGGGAAGCTATAAAGGAAGGGTAAAGCAACCTAATTCATGATTATATTATGATTTGATGTTGAGGTATTTTCAGAGGAGGAGGAAATCGACCCCCTTGTTGTTTTGTGGATTTTTGGAGGAAACCACCACCATTGATCAGTTTCGGTGTTGAGAGACACACCCTAGCGTATCAGAGATACCATCCAGGTATTTCATTGTGCATTACAGTGTCCATTTTAGTGATTGTGCAGCTCAGCCAGTGAGGGAGCAAGTGATTGAGAGAGGGTTTGTGCGACCGCTTGAGACAGTTTATATCTGGTCAATTCCTTTCGACCCATTAGAGATTTATCCATGGTATACCAATTGAGCCACCTTTCGTCATTTTTTGATGGTGGAATCTTTTGAAAATCGGAAAAAATTCATTTAGGGAACAACTCTTGGGGAAGAACATTTGGGGTTCCAGGGTACATTCTAGCGCAGAAATTAGGAATTCCTTTCAACACATTACAAAGGAGATGAGGACAATCGTTTTGAGATATAAATCGTCAGATTCCACTAGTGGAATCTCTAGGGAACACTCATTGAGCCCAAGAGGTGCGCAAACTCCTAGGGGGTGACATACGGAGCTTAATAGCTTGGATCTTCAGTCTAACAGTCATCAAGATCAGTCTAGAGGCTAGGGTGCATATTTAGAGACAGTTTCTAGCTCATTCTGATGGGTATCTCCACCAGGGCGAGTTTTCTGGATTCTACAGCAGTTACCGTGAGCTGCCAGATTTCTTTTTTTCGATCTATCCATGCATGCGCAGACCATCACCTATTCTTCTGGTCATGGGTATTTATTATCTGTTATTTTGTATTCCAATGATGATCCATGAGATATGACTGACTCTTATCATATCTTCTTCCAGTTATTATTGTATTTGCTTCTTTTTCAGCATTATATATATCAATGAGTTGTGTTGTCCTTATTTCGCATGCATTGTCTTATAGTACTAAACACATAGTAAACTGGAACACACATGCAAAAATCATCGAGCTTCTTCACAAAGTAACTCAAACACAGTTAGAAACCCCTAGAGTATTAGATTTAGTAGACAAAACTGTAGTTCAACAATAGATATCTAGATTCGCTAGATCAAGGATATTTCAATGGTATTAGAGCTGGTTTTCCTGCCAGCCTATGGGGAAAATCTGATAAGGAGGTAGATACATCATTACCAGCTAGTGGATTTACAGAAGCATAGATGGAGCCTACACCCATTAGATGCAGGGAGATTTTATACAGTTGCAAAATGCCTTGGAAGCCAGATCATCGATGCAGGGGTAAAGGGAATGTGCACATTGTTGAGGTGCACTATGATAGTGAGGATGAGGAGATGCATGTGAATGCAACCATAGATGACTATTTAGAGTAGTATAATAAGGCTAGTGGCTCTTGTGTATCTCAGGGACAGTTGGATGGACAATATGATAGTGCATGTCCTTCATCTTTCCCATCAGACAATGTTTAGGATTCAACACTTCAACATAGTGGTGACACTTGTGAGGATCCATATGTGTTGGCACCTAGACATGATGAGATTAGGAGGTTGGATGAACTACCTGTGGGTATAGACATGGCTTCCAGGAATTCATGTATGGAGGTTGATGAGCTTCCTATGATGAGAGATTGATATTTTTCATCTTCTCATTCACCTATGCTAGACACGACACATGAGGATATCAATGACATTCCTGATATGGTAGAGGATCCATGTGTCGAGATTTTACACAAGGGACATATGGATCTGCATACCGAGGAGGAGAGGTATGGCTTGGAGTTAGTTGACCTTACACATACCTATCAATATGAAACTACTACATGTGACCAGATTTTCCACTGTTTTTCGTTGTTATTTCCACACATATCCGTTGCACTTTCCACGAAAGCAAAGACTATTTTTCGTGGAACTTTTTTCGTCGCTATATCCACAAATCAATTATTCATGGAAAAAGTGATGAAATTAACCCTCCAGGTTTACCTTATAAAGCATGGAAATAGCGACGAAACTTCATCGCAATAAGGACAAAAACCCGTGCCAAAGTAAAAAACTTACCAACAGATTACAACGTAGATGCCATATGTGTGACACAAAACTGTGGAAAGTTGAGACAAAAAAGCATTGTAATAGCGAAAAAACATTTGGCAGAGACAAAATTTATGACGCAGAAGCTATATGTGCGACGACAAACCGTGGCAAAGTGCGATGAACTTTTGTCGATATTTCCACGCTTGCTCAAAAACAATTCATTGCCTTATGATGAACTATCGTCGATATTTCCACGCTTCCTTTAAGTTAAAATAAAAAAAATCTAAATGGCAAGTTCGATGTTGGGATTCTTGATTAACCCATACTCAATATTTTCATGTGTGATTGACCCTTCAAAGGGTATCTTATGTGAGAAGGGATTATGAGAGGGGGTTTTGGGACTTAATAGGGGTATTTCTTAGTGGACCCAAAGGGAAACCCAAGGCACCTTGGGATGAAGGGGAAGATAAAATACATTCCCTTTAATGAATGGTTTTAATTGAGATATTAGGGCTCTGAAATAGAGGTCAAAAACAATTTGCTAGGGGTATCCCAGGGGGACAATATGGCATATGTGTTTTTTTAAATCTATCACTATCCTTGTGAGAGTGGGCCAACCCTTTACTTATCCACTTCAATGCACTCACAACCATTAATCAATATTAATATAGACTGGTCACAATAATTACCTTGAATATCAAATTTAACCTATTAATGTGAAGGGATAATCACAGCATGAGGTTAAAGGAATTCACACCCTTTCAACCACTACATTTGTATATTTTTGGATGAGGAGCTTGTAGCCTTGTGGTTGAGTCATTCCCTTACCAAAAAAATAAAGGTTACTCACACTCATATGAATGAAAGAAATCAATTTTTTTCCCATGAAAAAAGTTGTAACGCTTTGAAAGAATGGTAGATCACAACAATGGAGAACTTGTTTAAACAAAGACACTTACACCTATTCAAGTAAAGGTAACTCTCCCTATTCAAATGAAGGTACATGATACCATATAAATGAAGAGAAATGGAAATGTTTAACGCGAATGGTAGTTCACACCAAATCAAGTTAGTGTGATCACAATATTTTGAAACGAAGGGTGATCACACTACTCTAGGTGATAGTTTCTCACACCACCCTAAATGAAGGATGATTGCACTTGTTGAAGTTGGGGTACTCACATTAATGCCAACAAATGGTAACACATACCACTATAAATGAGTTGGAATCACACATGATGAAGGGGAGATAACAAATATTTCACTTGGAGTAATGCAATTTGGTGGGAAGTAGAATAGCTAGTAGTATATGTTATAGTCTTAATTTCCACCCTACATGTCAGAAGGGAATCCAATAGAAGGTGAAAGTCAAAATACATGTCTTGCCCAGGATTTAGGATTTTTTTTTAGGGTCTTCACATGGAATATAGGAGAAAACATGTGATGATAGTCGTTGGTTGTTTATAATGCAACAAGCGATGATCCCTGCAACCTTCTAGATTTGAAAAGTTATGAAGAGGTAAGCAAGGGATCAGTTGTATATTTGTGGCATGGGGCTAGAAAATCACAACAATCAAGTTACTAGTGGGTTCCAAAATATCTATAAGCTCTCCCAAGACTCTTCCAAGGATATATATAAAGAAGGAAAGTCTTTAGAAACAGGGGGACGAATATTTTTCAAAGTTATGATGTCCAATTATAGAGGTTCTTCTCCAGTCACAACGACGACAATCAAATTTCCTAGTCAGATTGAGAAGATGAGGAGGAATTAGGAGCAAGGAGAAAAGAGAAATGATTTCACATCCAAGGTATTATGTTTGATGTGTTCCCTACATGTTAATGAATATATCACTGGTTTCCACTAAATGTGTTTGTATTTGATTTGTAAATGCTTAGATATGGTTTCGTGTTAAATAGATCAGGATAGATCTAGTGAATTGGATTTTTGTAACATTAGGAGATAAAGTAGATCAATAGTTGTTTGTCTTCTCGTGTGTAGGAAGTAGATTATAAGAACTGGATTTGGATCTCAGGAGGTGCATCATCCAAATATGTGAGGAAATTGTTGGTCATAAGGTATGCTTACTATTCTTCTTGGTTAAAAGAAAAATAATTTGTTGGCATCTAGGGAAACCATTAAAAGTCTATCCCCATTGTATGTCTAGGATCAATAGGCAATTCCTAGGGATATCTAAGTTACCATACTAATGATATTTCTCCAATAATAGTATAGGTAGATTAAATTTTTAGAATGTAGAAGGCCAAATGATTTGACATTAAAAGAGTCTCCAAGGGGAATTAGAAGAGACATAATCTAGAATATAAATTTCCAAACAATGGATTCAACCATGGGAGTGGATGGGGGACATAATTAGAATTAGGGTAATAGGGATCTATGGAATTAAGTGGATCATCTCCCATAATGATTTTATAATTATTATGAAGTGGGGTATATTTAAATGAATTACTTATATTGTTAGGAACCAAATATCAATATAGCATAGAAAAACCTCGTAATAAGTACTCAACACCTTGAAAAAGATATAAATCCAAATAATAATCCTCTTTGAGTGGGAAACCTCCTTACGCCCACATAAATGTTCAATTACAAGATGATTCCAAATGAAAATGTCTCCTTGGTATATATAGGAGACTAGGAGGTATAATTACAACTAATGGACTAAAGCCAACATAAATAAAATAACATTACTAATGTAATATGCCCCAATTAAGGGGTAATGAACCAATATTTAGGGCTTAACATGCACCTCCCCTTGAGACAAGTGTTGTCTGCAATGCTTGAGTAACTTTGGATGTTTCTGTATAAA
>JASDQU010737255.1:129483-154263 GCA_032191745.1 Picea mariana | reverse complement strand
TCTGGTCTTGCCCACTCATCGACACCTCCTTCACACACTCCTGTGAGTGCTACTATTTTAGGCTCAGCTTTGCTTGGTTCTACATTACTTGGGTCCACTTCCCAAGGTCATCCGTTCACTCGCTCTCCTTTACACGGAAGCAGGGGACCCACTTCCTCTCAAGGAGGCAGCACCAACCCACCTAGCCCGCCTTAAGGGTCAAGTTCACAACACACCCACACCATGGCCGGAGCTAATCCTCCCCCCCACTGCAAATTCCATATTTGGCCTCTCTCAACATATTGGATCTTAGAAAACTCACCAATGATCCTATATTGCATGATCCCACATGGCCTGCAATGCCAACCAAACTACCTTCGGACATACCAAAGTTTGGAGGAAAGGCAGGCGGTGACCCTGCCAACCATGTCATGACCTTTCACCTATTGTGCTCCTCCAATAACATTATGGATGATTCAATCAAACTACGATTATTTCAACGCACACTCACTGGCCCATCGGCCAAATGGTATGTAGAAGAAAAATCAGGGTCCCACACAACTTTTGAGTCATTGGCCAAAGCCTTCTTGACCTTCTTCCAATTACCCATCCACCATGATAATGGTCTAGAACTACTTTCTAATTTCAAACAAACCTCAACCACACATATCGCTGACCACATTGACGAGTGGCATAGGCGACATAGTTTGTGCAAAGAAGAAACCACCAAGTAACAGTGTCTCGACTGGTTTCTTAGATCACTTGTCTCTCTCCTCGGTAAGGATGTATCTTCCACCTTCCCTCAATCTGAAGAGGAAGCCATCAGTAAGGCCCAACAATTTGACCTCATCTATGCACAATTAGGGTACTTATACACTGTACTTCCTGATCTTCCAAAACCTATGCCATTTGGCCAAGACAAACCTGGGATGTCTCACTCAGCAGATGGACTGATTGGTGCCACCACTCACCATGGTCCACAACCCCAACCACCACTAATGTATGGCACACCTCAATACCCACCGGCATACGGGGGCATTTCTTATTACCCCCAACCCCCTTATCAACAACCATACCCTCTTGCTATCCCTCCACCCATTAGTGGACCACTGCTGGCACCCCCCATACATCCACCTATTCAAACAAACTCTGGTACTCCCTCTACCTCAGCTTAAAGTACTAGCGAACGCACTATGCCTTCCTATGTACCGTATGGATCGTTACCAACACAGAATCCATACTTCCCATTTCCTGGTCCCCCACAACCCATATCTCCCCCACATCCTCATGTGGGGGTGAATTTTGTTCAACCCTCTACCGTTCAACAATACCAAAACTTCGAACAACTAAATACGGCCAATCCAACCCATCCATCAAACAATACCAAGAAGAAAGGATGAAACAGGAATAACAACAACCTAGGTCAAGGCGGGAATCCACCCCCACAACACCAATCCACTGGGGGCAACCAGAACCAAGGGAACCAAAACCCTCAAGGGGGCAATAATAATAAACGCCAAGGGCGAAATAACAATAATGTTAAAACCATCTTCTCTTGTGCCCTTTGTGGTGAGTTCGGCCATTACACTCATCATTGCCCCCAGAACGTTGATTTCAAACAGTTGAAAGACTCTGGTAGTCTTCCCCATTCTCCCACACCGCCTGCCCCTTAGCAGGCACCAAAACAATACGTGCAACAACCCCCTCTCGCCATGCTACAAAATCCTATTCCACATCAAGGTGTGATAAAAACCCAACAGGACACGCAACATCCCCCACCTCCGACGGGACAATACCTCAACCCCAACAATCCAGCAGATCACACAATTCTCCTCACAAGTGAGGAAGAAATCCTTCTGCAAGCACATAACCATCAGTATCATGCACCCACTGAGTCTCCTCCCATCCCTCCAAAGACAAACTCGACACCGATGGGACCCTCGTTGGTGATTCCTCGCCCTTCCGCCGAACCACCGCTTCGCATCCCTCGCATCCCATTGTGTAGGAATGTCCACAACCCATAGGCTAGGGCAGCTCATAACTATAGTTTGGTCGATGACTTAGCACAATCCTTGGATGCCATGTTAGTATTGGAGGTCCTCCAGACTTGTCCTACTCAGCGAAAATCATTACTTTCCGCCTTGGGGGTAGTCGACCCCGTGGAGACCCGACTCATCACCTTTGATCTTGACAACGGAGAACCTCATCTTCTCGCCTTGATTGCTTTTCAAATACCAGTAAAAATATGGAACATCACAATTCATCGGTGTATCATCGATGGAGGTGCAGCTACATGCATTATGTCCAAAACGGTATGGCAGAAACTTGGTTCCCCGAAGCTCATACCCTCTTCCATCACATTACGCGCTTATGATGGACGACCATAGTCTCCTAAAGGGCTCTTCCAAAATGTCCCCGTCGAACTCGGGGGCAAGACTATTCTCATCGATATTGAAGTTATCGACACCCCTCTCGATTATAATATCTTGTTCGGTCGTAGCTACATGTACACTATGAAGGCAGTGGCATCTTCCGTCTTTCGGACAATAATGTTCCCTCACAATGGGAAGATCGTTACTATTGACCAATTCTCACATTATGAGCCTAACCCATCTGCCAACATCAATAACATTCTTCCTCTCATCCACACAAGACAAGACGCATATCCACTCATCGAGATGGGTCCTGGGATTTTTGAAGATCCATCCTTGTTAGGAACATACCATGGAGCACCACCACTCCTTCATCCTTCCAATCAAGTGTGCATTATATCATCTAACGGAACTCACACAGAGGATACCCTTCCTCCCATCGAGGCTTCTATCATATCTGACGTCCCACTCATCGTAGCACCCCCTCCTCAAGAACCTCTTGCACACTCGTCGACCCCACCAGTCCACGATTCCACCTCTCCCATAGGACATATCCCAGTTTGGGAGACAGTTCCCCAAGCCATCACTCAAATTCCCTTCTTTTACCCTCCACTAGGTATCAAAGCTTTTCAGGTAGCTGCAACACTCACACTACCTAATATGGTGTTACAATCCCAGTTTGGTATTTACACGCACCAGAGATGGTCCCTTGACCATCCCTTCCCCCCAAAAAAGAAGGAATCCCCATGACGATTCCCATTCTTACTCCAACCACATCCCCACTCACTAACCCTCCTGCCGCAAATAGGGGCAGGAGAAAGAAGAAGGAGCCCACAGCTCCACTTCCTCCACGCATCCCACCACCTTGCGTGCTATGTGAGAAAGAGGGACACCAAACCAACAATTGCCCATCTCTACCAGAGTTATGAAATTTGATTCCACTCAATCAAACTCCCCCAACACTCGCCACTACAGCTAGTCCCGCCACTACCACCCCCCCTTTCAGTAGTAAAGGATTGCAGACCAAATACCCTTGTGCTATTTGTTCAGAATATGGCCATTACACCCACCATTTCCCAACACTGCCACGCTTTCGGCAGACATTAGCCACAATACGTTAGAACTTCTAGAACAACCCCAATCCTACTACGTCCTCCTCAACAAATATCACTCACATCCACTATGTCACCACTTCAGCCAATGAACGTATGAGACACCCTTTCTCTCTCTACAATTCATTAGCTCATTTTACATACCAATGTCTGATGATCCTTGAATACAGGCAACACCAATTGACCCTGCTTCAATGGCCCGTAGAGACGATAATTGACATTACCTCGTCACTAGAGGATCTTCATGTCATTTCTCCCAAACTCGAGGCCCTCCCAATGCCTCCATGGTTCTTAGATGACTTATCTAAGGATTCACCCCCGAACCCCCCCAACTCTCCCGCTCATTCCCCTACGACCATTTTACACCCAACCACCATGGGTACCCCTCAGTACTTCAATATATGGTTTATGTCGAGTGAACCATCACCATCTCCTAACATGGTTCCCCCTACTTCTTCCTCACTAGGGGGCAACCATACAACCACTGTTACCAAGATCACTCCTCACGACCCCTTGTATTCCCATCATATCCAATACGACGAAGAAATACTCGAAGAGTTAAACTACCTAGACTCTCCCTGGGATGTGCTACACCATCGTGCACTCTTCTCTCCACAGCAAGCCTCCATGCCTCCTAACCAACACCCCATTTACACGGTTGAAACCAAGGATTTTATCCCATCAGGGCCTATCGACTGGTTCAAAAATCCCATTCTTGCCCCTGATGCTTTTGAAGAAGGCAACATGGCCAACATTTCCCCCACCATTAAAATCGACATTTTCATTAAAAATGGCATCGTCGAAGAAATCACCATTGGAGCTGCTTGCACTCCTTAGGAAATCACTGCATATAAATCCCTCTTCTAGGAATATAGGGATATTTTCGCCTGGTCATACACGAAAATTCTTGACCTCGATCCCTCTATTGTCGAATATCGCATTGACACCTGGCCCGACATTACACTAGTTCGCCAGAAACAACGAGCTCTACACCCATCCAAAGCCACGGCTATCAAAGCTGAAATTGACAAGTTATGCGCTTCCGGGTTCATTTACCCCATCGCCTATACCTCATGGGTCTCCAACCCTGTACCCGTTAACAAAAAAAAGGGCACTATCCACGTTTGCACAGAATTTCGCGATCTCAATCACGCATGTCCCAAAGACAAATTCCCAACGCCTTTCATCGATCAAATTATCAATGACTACGTCGGCCATGAGGCTCTCTCCTTTGTGGACGAATTCTCTGGTTATAATCAAATTCAAATTCACCCCCTTGATCAGTATAAAACCGCATTTACTACCCCTTGGGGTACTTTTGCATATCGTGTCATGCCTTTTGGCTTAAAGAATGCTGGCACAACTTTCCAGCGGGCCATGACATACATCTTTCACGATCTGGCTCATATCATCCTCGACTCTCAACTAGTCATACTTGACTCTCAACTAATCATACTCCAGCTCAACAATGTGTACCGAGTACGTGATCCTTACTTCTTTCGCAAATACCTGCAGGTTAGGCTTTTATCTCAACATTTTGATTCCCTTACATTTACACATATTCCAAGACAATTGAATCAAATTAAATATAACATAGCTAACATAGTGTTAGATTGGCATATATCACATCAAGATACTTCCACACATACATAAACATATCAAAAAAACACCTATCGCACCATATATATAGAATAGACATCATCAAAACATTAACAAAAAACATGTAAACACCGCATAGATCTCAAATATGTATACTCATGTATATATAAAGGTCCACAGTGCCATCTGAATGTTTACATACAAAAAATACAAGTATCCGCAGGCCAATAAAGCACCTCGGTACAAAATGGGCTCACCAGTCTATATACAAAATATATATATACATCAAATACATCAGAGCACCACTGCCTACTCCTCCCTCAGGTGGTGGTAGCCCACCACCACCTGCCCCAGGCAGTGGTGGTCCACCCCCGACCGACCCCTCCTGCCCCGACGACAGTCATCTGGTCATCATCACAGCCGCCACTGCTGCCCGTCGTACTATGGCCCGCCATGGTGGCGGCACCCCCACACACTGCTCCAGGAAAGCCTCATCCTAGATGCGAGACAATATGCCCTCAGGAACCTCCTGTAACACCGTCTCCAGACGATGGCATATGTCCTCAAAATCTGCTCTGACAGCCACCGGAGGAGCGTGAGATGGCCCAGCACCAGGGTCATCAAACCGGTGCCTCCTCGCTACCCTCTATGGCTCAGATGGTTGCACCACGACATCCTCACATTGATGTCTCTCTCCCTGCAGTGGTCTCTCCGACGCCCTCTGCAACTCCACCTTGTGCCCGCGAGGTGCCACATCTGCACATGCAAACAAACAACAGATAGTATCAACATCTATATCATATACATAAGGCATGCTATCTCAAAAAACACAAAAACATACCTATCAACATCAGCAATCAACATACCTCGGTGGTCAAACACCTCCCCTGGAGGTAGCACCATGTCCGGGTCACTCTATAAGTCAACCCCGGCATAGGGGTACCATAGTATCACCTGCGACATCTGCCACCATACCTGCGCCGCCTCTGCCGTGAAGAAGTGGCCACCCTCGCCACCACCATGGCGAAGCAACACCATCGACCATCACTGCAGTCGCGACTCTCTCACCCCAGGTGCACCCAATAAAATCCTAGGGTGCAGCATCGACACCCTCTCCAGAAACCATGCCACCAGGATAGACCCGATGGAAAACTCCCCCATACCCATGGACCAGTAGTGGTCCAACTTCCCTACCATCCTGGCATGCAGCGTCAGCCCCCAGGTGAAATTCTCACTAGCCAGTACTCTCTCCATTACCATCAACTAGCCCCCACTGATCCGCTGGGTCACCAGNTGCGAGGTGCCACATCTGCACATGCAAACAAACACCAGATAGTTTCAGCATCTATATCATATACATAAGGCATGCTATCTCAAAAAACACAAAACATACATATCAACATCATCAAATCAACATACATCGGTGGTCAAAAACCTCCCTTGGAGGTAGCACCATGTCCGGATCATCCCGGAAGTCAACCCCAGCATAGGGGTACCGTAGTATCAACTGTGGCATCTGTCGCCATACCTGTACCACCTCTGCAGTGAAGAAGTGGCCACCTCCACCACCACCATGGCGAAGCAACATGGTCGACCACCACCTCAGTCGTGGCTCTCATGCCCCAGGCGCACCCAGTAGAATCCTAGGGTACAAGATCGACACCCTCTCCAGAAACCAGGCCACCAAGATGGACCCAAAGGCAAACTCCCCCGTATCCATGGATCGACAATGGTCCAACTGCCCCACCATCCTCGCATGCAGCGTAAGCCCCTAGGTGAACTGCTCGTCGACCAACACTCTCCCCATCACCATCAACTGGCCCCCACTGATCCGCTGGGTCGCCAGTGACCCATATACTCTCACAATCATCGCTGCTATACAACGATGTGCCAGGGCATCTATCGACCCAATGCTCACAACCGTCCCGGACATAAAGTTTTGACCAGAACAGTATCTCCGGCCAACGGTCGCTAGGGCCAGATCCCTCAGTAGCACCGGCTCCGTCGGTAGGGGAACACCCCGAAATGGGAGCCCAGTCAAGAAGTACACATCCTCCACCGCAGTAAAGGGGATCTGCTCTCCTTGTACAAGGAAGCAATGCAGCTCCAGACTCCACATCTGGATCAGGAACTGCAGGAGATACTCCTGCGCCTGTATCAAAAGGGCACTCAAAGAACTTTAGCAACCCTCAAGCTACCAACGTCACTCGCACACCTGGCTCCTCAATAGCCACGGTGTCTCGTAGCTGGGACCAATCTCTCTCTCACCAACCCACTGGCATCGTGCAAAATTTCCACCTGCACCCACAACAAAGAGTCTTATATCAGCCCACGAGACCATCAACAACATCACAAAGATCAATTTTACACCCGTCAACTTTGCCTCTAAGGCGCGGCTGTTTCAAACCATAGGAGCGCACACATGCGTGCCTGTTCACCACACAGGTGCGCACATATGCGCACCTGTTAGCTTCACAGGCGCGCTCTCAGGCGCGCCTATTACCTACATAGGCGTGCTCTTAGGCATGCCTGTTACCTACACAGAAGCGCACTGGTGTGCGCCTATCCACGCCACAACCATGCACAAATGCACAGCTATACAGCCGACAGGCGTGCACATAGTGCACACCTTTTATTCCCTCACCAGCGCCCCCATGCGCATCTATTCGGTGGGCAGGCGTGCACGTGTGCGCGCCTGCTTCCGGATTGCCTGCGCACATGGGGCCCACATCCTCAAATTCCCTCTGTACGGCCCTCCGTACAGCCCCTGCCCAAAAAATGAAATTCTATTTCTATGCTGGAGGATTAGACCACTAACTTGAAGCTCGCTAATCACCAATCGGATGCCTCATCCTCCCTGAATCTCCAAATCTCCTCTGAAAACTACTCATCCAGTCACTATCGCAGTAGGTACAAATGAGGTGGCAATGTGGGCCCTACAGCTATATATAGGCCTTTTTTCCAAACTTCCACTCACCATTCCGGGAGCCCACGGTGTCCATTTCTCGATCCATCTTCAGCCACGAGATCAACATCTCGTCATCTACATCACAATAGTCCCTGGGCCTCTTTTCATCCTGAGCCACCGTGGCGCCATTTTTCATACCCTGGTCAGGTACGCATGCACATATTCAGACTTATCAAATACATGCTCATATCTTTGATTCTCTTCAAATATTGTTCACATCGGGTATTTGGTTTTCATGTGTGCAGGTAATTGATCATCCTACATCGGCACAATCCCTTTAGGTATATACTCATCACTATCATGTGGTCTTTCCCTCTGTATCGCACTTACATTTCCAGTCACACCCTCTGACATTTGCCTCTAGGATCCCCATTCCTGGCTCTGCAGTACCCACACCTCCATTTGCATCTTCGGTACTATCACCTGGTAGCATTCTTACCCACATGATTTGTCCCATTCATAGCACCTTTTGGCACTTCTAACACTCATGCTATTGTTTCAAAACCCTTTAGGGATGGGAGTCCCGATAGTCTTTCATCATGTCGCGAATCAACCGCATACTCCTTCTCTTCATTCTGCTAGCTTTCCCACACAAACTCCCAGATTATTTCTTTACGGTTCTATTTTTTGACTGCACCTCCATAGTACCATGAACCCTACATTTCATCCACAATCAGTTTGCACATCTGCAAATCTCCCTTCATTTCACCTACCTCATACAGAAACTCACCAATGGGGCCCCCACCCTTCATCATTTTTCCGAGAAAATTATGACCTACACAAGCCACCCATATCACACTAGGGCACCCATTTCTGTATTTGTACATTTCCCCCCAATTATTCGTTATTTATTGTATAAAAGCCTTTATTTCCAATCGTTACATTACCCTTTTTTTTGGTCGTCACCTTTGGCAACCTGATTCCCTCTTTTTGGCCAACTGCAACCCATGTCACCCTTGGTTGGAGCACTACTTACCTTCTACCCTTGTCGGCATTGTCCATATCTTCATAGTACCCCACAAGTCACTTACCTATGCCCTCTGGATTTGTTCACCTTGTCCCACCTCTGGCACAACTTATCCCCAGTCTTGTCGTCCCCCTGACACTCGACCTCATTGAACGGTTGCGGCCACTTTTTATCTCACACATACTCCAACCAAGGGCAGTCTTGAGTCTTCCCACATCTTGAATTCATCCATGTACCTCCTCCACTTCCTCACCTCACCTAGTATATTTCACGAATCCATTTTCTTCTGGGAGTCACGTCCCCCTTTTTGTCGACATCAACATAGTTTCCAGCAGGGCGATAAGATCTTGATTCTCATTATCCACTCAATGAGAGATCTCAGACAGCACAGGGTGAAACACCATTACTCCCTACTGTCATTGACCCCCGTAACATTTGATGCCAAAACTTTATCATGTTACGATGGGTCTTACTTTGTGACTATTGCAGTTAGTTCTTTCATTTGCCGAAGACCTCTGAACTTGGCGGGGCTATCAATGCCCACATAATCGCTGCTATTTATTACCATGATCACTGCCTACTATTCAGAGTATGTTCATTTGTATAATTTTCTTCTGCCTTTATCACGACTGCCCCCAAGGGTGCTGCAGTTGTCTACACCAACACTTCAGTCATCTTTTTCAGAGTTACATGACACGATCATGGGGCATGCCTGCCTCGTTTGTACACAGTTTTCTATTTTACACACCTCATGGAAGGTCGGGTCCTACTGGTTCCTTTTTCCCTCCAACGAATCGCTCTGGATGATCCCACTATTGCTCTCTCTTACAACAACATTCTCAGTATAAGAAACATTGATGGATTTCAGCTATACATATTCTCCTAGCCTCATCCATCAGGGGGCATCTGTTATCACTGAAATTTCGTCCGCACATGATTACAAGAACTCAACATCGTCAAACAATGATGAAGTCATCCATGGACCTAAATTAATACCAAAGAATTCAAAAAAGGTCAAAAACTATACAAAGTAGTGAAAAATTGAAGAGCGTTATGCAGACATTGGGCGTGTGTGCATGCGTGAAACAGGAACGCAGAAATCGCACACATGCACACGATGCGTGACTGTTATCGCAAAAAGTTGTGCACCTACTAAATGATGCATTTATGAGAGTGGTCGGCCTCCCACCCACTTATGGTTCAGCTCCCAATCCGATTTGACCCTCAAATCTGGACTGGATCTGACTGGTGGGCTGGTCAAAGACCTAGGAATGCCCTAATTGGCCTCTTTTCACACTACAAAGCAGTTATACAATAACCCAAATGGATGCTATAAAAAGCCATGGATGCACCTCATTTTCTCAAGGAATTAAAAGTAATGTTATGCTGCCTCTATTGCCTTGAGGACTCCATCCTTGTTAAGAGCATATTGGCACAATTACATTGGACAATCCACCTCACCCATCAAGTGGATTTGTAAAGATTTCTTTCATCATTTTCCATTTTTTATTTGTTTTAAGAAGAGCTAGCTAGTGGGGGTCCAAGAGCCCTCCCTTGGAGGAAGAAGGGACTCATAGTTCCCTTTCTTCTTGGTGATTTGTTTCACTAATAGATAAGCCTCAACATTGGTGACATGGGTCTTATGGTTCTCTTTGTTTCTATGTCCCTATGCTCACAAATTTCATTTTTATTGCATTTCCTAGTTTAATTCTTAATTGTAGTTTTTATTTTCTTTCCCTAACTCTTTTCCTTGCAGTTGTCCTGCTCAGCAGACCCAACTGAGCTTGTAAGCACCTCTATTTTTCTCACCAAGGTGACGAAAGAGGTGCAACACTTAGCTCAAAAATCTTTTCCATGAGGTATTGTCTCCATTTCCTCAAGGCATGCACTATGGATGCCAACTCCAAATCATGAGTGGCATAGTTTCTTTCATGCTCCTTCAACTTCCTTGATTCATAACATATAACAAACCCCTTTTGACTGAGGAATCCACCAAGTCCTTCATTACAAGCATCTGTGCATACAATGAAGTCTTCATTTGGGTTTGCAATCCTTAATATTGGAGCACTTGTCAATAATTGTTTCAAGTGTTGGAAACTCTTTTCGTAATCCAATGTCCACTGAAAATTCAGCCCTTTTCTTTGCAAGGAAGTGATTGGGTGTGAAATCTTTGACAATCCTTCAATAAATATTATGTAGTATCCTAAAAGACCCATGAATTATCTCACCTCTGTGACATTCTTCGATGATGAATGATCTCACCCTTCTTCCTCTGATCCATCTTGAATTTCTTTTTGTCTTCCCAAGCCTTTTGGAAATATGGCCTACATTTCTATTGATCATATAGTCATTTAGCCTTCCTTACGGTCTCTTCTAATTTCTTGGGATCATCATACTGTATTTTTTCACTGATGAACGATGGTAATCCATTCAAATACCTTTGAATTTTGACTATCTCACCCTTGATGAAAGAGACATACTTCAACAGTTCTAGAAACCTTCTCTCGTATTCATCTATGGTCATACTTCCAAGCTTGAGTTCAAAGAACTCTTTCATTTTCTTGTCATAGTATCTAGTAGTCAAGTATTTCTTCTTAAAATACTTCTTGAATTCCCTCCAGGTAACACTTTTCTCTTTAATGTACTGCACTTGCACAAGTTGATCCCACCACATGGAGGCCTTTCCTTTGAGTTGATAGATAGCAATTCTACCTTTTGCATGAGAAGAATAAATATGTAATTGAAAATACTTTCTCATGCCCATCAACCATGTTTCTACATATTCATCCTTTTTGTTCTCTCCATCAAATGTAGGAGGTTTTATTTTGTTCATTTCTCCTCGTAGTTCATCTACCCCAGACCTCTTATACCTTCTGGTAGGGGATGGACTTGAGCTGCAAAATTCTCTGTTATTGGAATTCTTTGGGGAGTGATGGTGATTTTTGCTAACAATTCTTGCTCTTCTTTCCTCATCCAAAGGCTTGTGACTTCCCAATTTTCTTAAGCCAGTCTCCTTAACCAATTTATTTTCTATTATGTTCAATCCCTCCAATAAATTCATGTTGAAGTCATCCTACTGTTCCTTGGATCTCATAAGCCTCTCATTATCATCTTTATGGCTTTGGACATCCTTTTGCAAATTTTAAATGGTCTTAGACATATTCATGTTTTCATTCCTTTCTTCTCCATGTCCATTGGAGTTTGTTCCTTCAATGCCCAAATGGACATCCATCCCTCTGCTCTCATCTTGCTGATTGTAATTCCCATGTGCTTCTTCCATTCCTATGGACTCTGCACTGATCTAATCTAACTACTTTTGCGTTGTGCGCCAATATCCACTATGCACAGTTTTGGTATCGTGCACTGATACTCCACATGCAATTCTCCCTATGCATTGCACCATGTCAAAGTTCAATATGTTCCATTGCGCACAATAATCTGCGCACACCATTGAATACACTGTCGCGAGACAAATTATACTCATACTATGCATGTACCAATAAAACTCCTCTGTGTTATGCAATACTTGTGCACCCCATGTGTAAACTACTATGTGTGTTCTTATCGCACAAGGATAAATTCAACGCGTGCATTCACACACAATATTCTTCTGCATGGCGCCACAATTTACCGTGCACACTTGCATGCCAAATTTTTTCGCCAAATTTTTTCGCACGGTGCCAAAATTTTACCGCGCATACCTACATGCCAATATTTTCCATGGATTCTCCATGACTTGAATTTTGGTCACTTAGAAATTAATCTTCTATGAATATTCGCTTCAACTGAACCTCTCTTTCCCATCCACACTTAGTGTTGAAACTAAAGCTCTGATACCAATTTGTAATGTCCCTTGGCCACCCACAGGCCAGGGAATGCCACTCCAGAGAAATCGCTCATGCTTTGAAACCATTTCGTAACATCCCCAGCCTTCAACAAGCTGGGCCATGCTACTCAAGGGAACACTTTTGTTCTCTTACTGCAGAACATACAGTAACATACCCAGTATTCAACTGAGCCATGCCACATAAATTTTCTCTTCAAACTTTATGAAACTTAAACATATACATACAACACTCTTGCGGAATCTTTACATATAAATGTAAACAAAAAATTACATTCTATAAAATATACGATTTCATAGGTAAACACAGATATGCAGCATATATAGGTAAATACCCATAAAAATACAGACAATTATAATCACATATATGATAAACAGTAACATAAGCACATAAATAACAATGCAACATATAATTTTATCATACGATTGGTACTTATCTTGGAAAGATTGTCACCAACTGCGTGCAGACCATCCATGAACCTCCCAGCCTTAGACTACACTGTTCATCACTCTCAATAGTGAGTCACCCATGAGCTGGGACTGAACTCCACCCGGGTAAAGGGGTTCCTAACCAGGATAAGGTTCATAGACAACAGGAAATACTCTATCTTAGGTACTCACAAAACTAACAACCTATAGCCTCTCATTCCACACATACCTGTCCCACCCAAGGAAGTGTGCCCCTTCTCTACTCAACAGTCCCTCGGCCGCCCCACTTCCCTTCCAGGGCTTCAACAATAGGCTAGATAGGAAGTTTCAGAGCACTGTAGCTGCAGTTTAGCACCTTTGGGAATCAATCCCCAACAATTCTCTCACTCAGAGAATTTCTCACAAGCCTGACAACCTACCTCTTCAATTTCCCACGGGCCTGACAACCCGCTTCTTCAATCTAGCTCCAAGATAACCAGGTACGCCAACTGAAAAAGGTTATGGAAATAGACTCAGATACAATGAAATGAATGTTTGAAGGATAACGGACTGCGTGAGTGAAATTGTCATGGAATCATTGACTAGATAACTACGTGATGGAAGGAATCATTGTGAAGTTGATCATGAAAGTGATGGTGAGAATGATGGTGAAGTTGTCGATAAGAATCCCCATGAAAAAGTGACCAAATCAGCTAAGTCCCTACGATATCAATGCATGTCCCCAAATTGACACTTGTCATGTTGGAAGCTACTTTGGTACACTTGTCCCCAACTTTAGAACTTAGGATAAAATAATTATCCATACTTTATGCTTTAGGAAATATTAATATAATATTCCTTTTTGGTTTAAGCTCTCTAGCTTAGCCCTTTCCTTAACTTTTGGCCCTCCCTTTCCCTAACTGGTGAATTTTAGTCCCTCATCTCTTTTATCATGGTCGGTCTACCTACAACAATGTATTTTATATTAATCATGAGACATAAACAAAATAGGCGCACTGGCCTTTAACATCTAGGCGCTCTAGCCTAATTCCAAAACATAAGCATCTCATCTTATAATAATTGGCTCACCAGCCTATAACACATATCATATACACAAGGCTCGCTGACCTCCATGCTATGTGTACTTTAGTTACTGTGCGCGGTATCCAGAAATGTTCACACTACATCATTTTACTATGCAGTTCATGCGCGCACTATGCCATGGAAGGTGCATTACAAAATGATGTCAAAATAGGTCACTAGCTTAAGTACACTTATATTACATTTACAATTGGGTTCGGCCAAGGGATATTAGAGCAAGTATGTCTCTCTCTAGTCATGTGTCATATAGGTATGTGTAATCATGAACAAGTATAATATCCCTCACATGATCTTAGTCATCAACCCATTTCTGATATTCAGTCTCTCAATACATCAACTACTACACAAATACAAGCTCTCAACCATGTACCATAAAAACCCTTAGCCATATGACAAGAAATACAAGATGTGCCTCACAAGAAGTATCAATGATGAACATACCAGCACTGCAATTCTGTAGATCTGACTTATGCAAAAAATCACATGTAGCCACTAGTCTTTCTAGGGAGAATCCTCAAATCTCCATTTCCATTCCTCATGCATACATCAAAATCCAACTATTCATGGAAATAAGACATACCTTTTGAACCAATGGATGGATCTGATGTATCTGAGAACTTTAGACCTTCCTGGGAGCTTGATCTCAGAATCTAGAACCTCTGCATCTTCATCTTCTCAAGTTTCCATGACTTTATCAGCATGTACGCTCCCTATACACAGACAGCCCGTGTACTGTACGCACCCTATACATAGACAACTCATGTATACACAACCTATACATAGATAGCCTGCGTATGCACCAGAAAATAGGGTTTTCTATAAATCCAAGAATTTCACCATCAACCCTTTGTGCTACCTCAGACGTTCGACACTTCAGATGTATCCACAAGTATTTACAAGAAGCTTTACACAAGAAAATAGATATACAATATGTACAAGTGTGTCTTTTATGAATGAGCTTTGTCTCTTATTTATATCTTCATGTAGCCTTACACTTTCCTTATTTTAGGGATTCTTCATTTAAAACAATTTATTTTTTCAAAGCACTTTGACTCTTGGGGACTTCTATAAGACTCATGAGCATTCTCCAACTTCATATGGTCATAAATCTCTAACCGTGAGGATTTATGTGACGTTCCACATACCACCGGAAATGACATGACAAGAACTATCCATCTAGGACAGTTTCACTCACAAATTCATTGTCCTTCATCTCATTATTCCTCAAATAAGCATGGGTTCTCTCACTCCGCAAAGCGTCTTCCCATGAGGGCTTTCACCATAAGGGGACCACTTTGGATTTCATCCATTTTTACTTCTTATCAACCATGAAAAAACAATAATGAGTCATCTTTACATCAAACAATCTTGGGTCCATTAACCAAACCTTGTGCTATAGGGCTTTCTTCAAGGGTTGACATCAATGACAACCAACCTTAATCAACAATAAGAACATGTTGAACAAACAACGGATAGGAGGAGCCAACTGGAATAAGTGGGTGGCCACCAATATCCACCTGTATCAATCGGATGATTATGCACATCCTTCACATGTACAATTCTAAGCATCTACTTACATGGGACAAGAGTCTCCCATATGTCCAACAATGTTACAACAGGGCTCTCCATAGTTCCACCGGCCATAGTACATTTCAGGTGGGTCTGGGATTCCAACCCTTGGGACCCATTGGTGTTTCACTTGCTCTTGCCACCGCATAGACAAAATATTCCCCTGAACATTTTGCGATTGCCAAAGCCACCAGATTCATTGAGTGGATTCAACACATCCTCCAATAGGTCCAGGAGATTTTGTAGAAATCCAATGCTAAGTACAAGAAGCACCATGATCAACATAGGTTACCACTCCATTTTCAGGTTGGTGACAAATACTGGTTACATTTGCAGAAGGAGAATCTCAGTGGGCCCCATCAGAAGCTTCTCCTAGTTCATTTTGGGCCTTATACTATCGCCAAGGTTGTGGGTAGAAATGATTTTTAGCTCAACACTCCACCCTTCCTTGGATTGCATCCAGTATTCAATGTGGACCTCCTGCAACCATATTTTTCACCATTATTGGGCACCTTCAAGATTGAAAAATAGTTGACACCAATAGAGCTCAACCCTGGCTACATGGAACAAGCATCCACTAATCAGATAGTGGACACATAGTTCAAGGCCACTCTCCACCAGAGGATCTAGCTTTATCAGTGTGTCAAGGAAGGGACACTCCTACAACAAGGCAAGCGGCTCACTCGGGGCGAAATCCAATAGAATTTTTCTCACCAGATGGGGTACGCAACGCAATGGAGACCATTGCTTCCTAATCAGGGAGGATTGATCCAGGTGGATATTGGTGGCCACTCACCTATTCCAACTAGCTCCTCATGTATTGTTTTTTTTTTTCAATACATTCTTTTGTACTTCTTGGTAATTATGGGTTCTACACTTTTGGGGCTATCTGAAGCCCCATACATCCTCCAGGTGGATACGGGTGGCCTCTCTCCTAATCCAACTGGCTTATTTTGTATGTTTTCATGTAATCACATCTTGGTGTACTTCTAGGGCCGTTTTGGGGCCCTAAATGTTTTTTTTTTTGTCTCACCATAGTCAAACTATCGATGAAGTCAAATTTTGATGACGAAATGTGTATTTCTTTGAAACACCTTTCCAATGGGCTATCGCATGCCTAAAACAGAGGTAGTATGAAAAATTTATGACCTTGGGAAGTTGAGGTACCAAATTACATCAACTTACCCATAGGGCCCACATGACTTTTGGCATTTCACCTTCTAGGGTTAGGTTTTTCGATGTCTAAGGTTTTTGCATTCATGAATAATATCAAAAGGCCTCTAGAGTCTCTTTGTACTCCATTCTGCTTAGAAATATGCACATAGCATCCACATCTCTTCTCAGAGATATCTCTCACCATTTAAGAAGGTGTTTTAGTTCTACAATTTTATAGTTTCATCCTATTTCATTATTTAATAGAAGATATCGTTCACTGGATATTTGTGTTATTCTTCATATCTCTATGTTTATTGTATTCGGTCTTTTAATCATTTCATTCTGCTCCTAAATCTGGATCACCTATGCAACCATGATCTTTCAATGATGCTACCCTATGTCAATTACAAGGATAAAATCATGAAATTTAAACAAAAATTCATAAAATCAATTACATTCATGATACATAAATGTTACACACCAAAATTTCGCACTTAGGTGTCGCATCTTTTAGACACCTTAAGTGTCACAAAGTGTCGTAAAGTTCCATATGCACCTTACTATGTGTCGCATGCACTTTTTCAAGTGTCGTATGCACCTTAATAAGTGTTTCATGCACTTTATTGAGTTTCATAAGTGTTGACACCATTACTAAATATTGGTTTAGTTCCGTAATCCATGGTGAATCAGGAAACATTGAGAAAATGATGAAACCTAACCACTTTCCCTATGTTTTTATCCTTGTTTGACCACTATCTCCCCATTCCCATGTATAGGGAGCATTAATAGTCCCTAATAAACTATGGGGGAGCATTACTAACCCTATGTGGCCAGTGTTGGGGGAGATTTACTAACGTTACGTGGTCATTGTTGGGGGAGTGTTAGTTCAGTTAGAGATAATCCACATTTTTCTATGGGAAAATCTAGAGATACTTTTGTATGGTTATGGTCAAAAGACTACTCATACACTCGAGTCATCCACATTCCCTCCATTTTGGGTACTAAATCCTAACCTAAGAAGTAAATATCGCAACCATTTCCTTGAAATGTTATGGTGGTTAAACCTGTCAAGTGTTATATAAACAAGGACATTCATGGGTTAAAGGGGGGGAATCCATTGAAGTGTCATCATTCTGATCTCAAGACATTCATGCAAGGGTTGGACTGGAGAGTTTGGAGAAGATTTTTGTAGCATCAAAGGTACTTTGTAAGTGACTTCTTTATTGGATTTCCATTAATATCAACTTGGCCTATTCCTTTCACTATGATGTTCATGATAGTGTATATGCTTAAGTCAAATTGAGTATAAATAGATTTATTTCTTACCTAACAAGATCTAGTAGCAGTATAAATGTTTAGTTTCCTCTTTTTTTGCAGGTCTCATTGATCATTGAAGGAATTGGAGCAATGAGGTAAAAGGATGGAGCATCAAGGAAAAACTTTGGGAAACAAGTAAGTCTCCCTTCTTTTATCTATAGGTTAATGAACTAGATATAAAAGGAAAGTAATAACCATTTGTGTCATGTCTGTCTTAGATCATAGTTTGATCTAAGGAGACTTCAACATATATGTAGGGTTAATTTCTCACAATAGAAAAATGGTGACTCCAATGGGGAAAGACTTTGACTAGTATTCCCTTGGTTCATCTAGTCCTTGTTGAGTCTTGTTTGTGATTTGATATTGTTTGATGCTTTCTTTTGGAATTCCCCCCCCCCTCTGCTTCATTGAGAAGTTTACAAAGTCATCAATATGGTCTTTAGTAAGTCTGAGCAATGTTTTGTGTGTTTTTCAACACTTTTAGGCATCAACTCTCTCGGAGAGTGGTTTATAGAGCATTAACGCTCCCCCTTAGTATGGTTATGGTCAAAGGACAACTCATATAGAGATAATTTGTATGGTTGTGGTCAAAGGACGACTCATACACTAGAGTCATCCACATTCCCTCAATTTTGGGTATTAAATCCTAACCTAAGGAGTAAATATCTCAACCATTTCCTTGAAATGATATGGTGGTTAAACCTCTCAAGTATTATATAAACAAGTTCATTTGTGGGTTAAAGGGGGGGCATCCATTGAAGTATTATCATTATGATCTCAATACATTCATGCAAGGGCTAGACTAGAGAGCTTGAACAATATTTGTGTAGCATCAAAGGTGATTTGTAAGTGCCTTCTTTGTTGGATTTCCATTAATATCAACTTGGCCTATTCCTTTCACTATGATGTTCATCATAGTGCCTATGCTTAATTAAAATTGAGTATAGATAGATTTATTTCTTACCTAACAAGATCTAGTAGAAGTAGAAATTTTTAGTTTCCTCTTGTTTTGCAAGTCCCTTTGATTACTGAAGGAATTGGAGCAATAAGGTAAAAGTATGGAGTAGCGAGGAAAAACTTCAAGAAACAGGTATGTCTCCCTTATTCTATCTATAGGTTAATGAACTAGATATACAAGGAAAGTAGTAACCATTTGTTTTGTGTCTGTCTTAGATCACAATTTGATCTAAGGAGAGTTCAACATATATTTAGGGTGAATTCTCACAATAGAAAAATGGTGACTCCACTGGGGAACGACTTTGACTAGTACTCCCTTGGTTTGTCTAGTCCTTGTTGAGTCTTGTTTGTGATTTGATCTTCTTTGATTCTTTATTTTGGACTTTTCACCTCCCTCTGCTTCATTGATAAGTTTACAAAGTCATCAATCTTGTCTCTGGCGAGTCTGGCAATGTTTTGTGTGTTTTTCAACACTTCCAGGCATCAACTAACTCCGAGAGTGGTTTACAGAGCGTTAACTCTGCCCCTTATTGATTTGCAGAGCGTTACCAATGCTCCCTACTAGGATTATGAAGAGTGTTACCCCCTTATCAACAACTTGTCTCCCTTGTTATAGGAGAAGTGATCTCATATTTTGCTTGGTTTCAAGATTTTTTGCCTTGTTTTTACCAGTCCTCTGATTGGAGGCTATGTCCCAAAGTCCTTAGGGTTTTTTTTTACTTTGTTGGTCTAAGAGATTGGAATTTATCACTTCTTTTACCTCCCTTGAGTTTGAAAAATATTCAAGTTGAGAAATCGTATGAATGCCTTAGGTTAACAAGATCCATTGGTGTATGCCTTCTAGTAGTTTGATCTTCATCCCGAAAGTATTTAGATTTATGTTAAATTAAATGTTTTCGAAATTTTCATCAATTTGGAATTGCAAAGGTTTCTTTGTTTCCTTCTTTATAAATATTTGGTCTTTTGAATGCTTGAGAATCTATTTTTTCTCCAACCCAGCCTTAATATTTGATTTATGTTGCCCATGTTTGAGGATTTCAAAGAGTGATCTTCTTCTTTCTCTTTTACACATTTTTGAGTCCTTAATTGAACAAGTTATCTAACACTTGATTTATTTTAGTTCTCATAAAACTTCTGAGTGCACTTTGTTTGGTTTATTTTTTTATTCATGTTCCTTTATGTTAAACATTGATTTCTTTCATTCTAATTGAAATATAGGAAGCATAAAAGTTCTATATTTGAAGAGATTTCATTGCACATACAATCAAACAAAGAGAATATATGCATTCTTAGGATTTTTTTATGGTACGCGTCTTGCATGAGCTAGTCTTCCATTTTCTTTATGATTTCATATTTATTTGATAGTTTAGAATCATTTTGTAAAGTTCCATGATATTGAGTGCTTTTTAAGAAGAAAATAACTCTTATCCTTCTCATAGATAGAATCCATTGAAAAGAAATGATTGCATTTCATTATTTTTGCATTCTATCGGAGTCGATTCTCACACATGATTAGTTTCATCTCCTTGGACCTTTATGAGTAAAAAAGACATTAAAATCGACCAGTGCACTAATAAAATCAACTAGACATTTTTTGGTTTATATTACACCAACAATAGCATAGGGTTAGAATCTTTAGACTAGGAAATGTGTGTAAATTGTCCAAGATTACTAAACAAGATTGTAGAACACTAAAGAGTGATCAAATCCAGCTATCGTATAGGAATAGCCAGGAACCCCCTATAACATAGGGGATAAACATGAGGTCACTTGTAGAAGAGAAATGGAGATTACCCCTCCAAATATTAACCAATCGTAGCAGAAAGATTGTATATTGGGGGTTCTTCTTGAAGTGTTACTAGTTCATTTGGTCTTTATGTTTCATGAATATTAAATCTGTTTGAGGTCCTCATGAGTTTTTTTGGTCCAATTGTCTTCATTCCTATAGAATATCTTTGTAATTTGATATACTACCCATACATTTGGTCCTGACTATCAATTGTACCCCCAATGAGATCGACTACGATTTGGTAACCTAGGTGGCCTTTCCTAGGTATCTACAAAGGTGAATGTGGGGGGATTCCCATAGTACCTAGGTCATATGTCATTTATCACTTCCAGTACCCTTGGAGGGTGACCCCACGAAGCAAGGATTTCTTGCACTAAGAAGGGTTGTTACATGGAGTTTGAGGTAGCTTCTTCTCATACCTTTGTTGATGATTTGATATCCTGTCTTTGGAAGATCCTTCTCCTATTGCTTGGTTGATTGCCTGTGGATATTATTTATGGGTTCTACTTTCAGGGTTTTTAGTTGGCCTTAAGGATTCTTGTTTTACTTTTGTCGTGGTTGATCAAGGGCTTCGAAGATCTCGTAGAATGTAAGGCTTGGATCTTGAAGTTCAGGAACCTCAACATCACCCTTCTTATGAAGGAATGGTCAAAGAAAAAACTTCTGAAACTGGAAGTGTAGCTCCTGGAAGTGTCCAACACAAAAAATAGTTGATCACAACCTTTGTGGAAGGCCTTGTATCTTACCCAATTCCCCTTTTTACTGATCTACTTATCCCATTGCTCATTGATCAATCATACATGATATTTCTTGATTCTTATTCTTCTTACCATCTACCTAACAATTGAACTCCTGTAGTTGAACCTACAAGAGAAAAAATAACTATTGTTGGTACTTCTACTTTACTGAGAACACTCATGAATTATGTTACTCTGAAACAACCACTTGCAAGTACATCTCCCTATGCACTTGGTCCAGATAATATTCCTACTTCACTACTCCCACATATGGACAGAGCAAGTTCTTTACTTGGTCATCTTATCATTCAGATGGCCAGCAGTCAAGTTGTTCAAATAATAACATTTACACAATCTACTCAACCCACATATCCAAATTTACAAATGGGGAGTTCTCATATACCCTTCACTAGATGTCAATATTCAACTAGGGGGAAACCCTCAACTATGAGGAAAACTCCTATGTTGGTGCCACAAAAAAAAACCTGGAGGAAAACCGCTCCTGCAAGTCCTTTAGTCAACCACATTACATGGGGGGAGAACCACAGTATATGGGAGTACCAACTGGTTTTTCCATCCTGTCGCAACCTATATATGGTCCTGCTGGTGTTCTTATCTCACACAGTTACTACTAGTATCCATAGGATAATCGAAAACTTCCTTTCTTGGCTACATTAGATCTTCCTGATCTGTCGTGTTTGACCAATAATCCCATACTACATGCCCCATTTTTTCCTCCAATCCCTGCCAAACTATCATCCAATATCCCAAAATTCGATGGGAAACCTAGAGAAGACCCTAATAACCACATAATGACCTTCCATCTCTGGTGTTCTTCAAACTCCTTGATGGATGATTCCATTCGCTTACGACCTTTCTAGAGAAGCCTCGCAAGCTCGACAGCCAAATGGTATTTTGAAATACTGCAACACTCCTTTGGTGACTTAAATACTTTAGCTATGGATTTTTTGACACATTTCCATCTTTCGATTTGATATGAAACCGATACAAATATTTTTACTTTGCTTTGGAAATCCACTTCAAAACATTTCTAATCATATTCATGAGTGGAGGAGGCAGCGACAGTTAATTAAAGCTACCATTTCAGATCACATCCTACAATATTGGTTTACCAAGTCACTTTTTTGCACCCGTTGCTAGAGATGTCNAATCCCTCATACTCATCGACCATCGAATGATCTATCAAGCCCTGATCTGGACACCTATGTCGATGGCGTGGTGGGTTCTGTTACCAAAACTACTCCCTCTCCTGCACAAACCTCTGAGGTGGATGCGATCCAATCCACTTCATCTCATCAACATGGAGGTAAGAAGAAAAACAAGGGTGAATCCAAGAATTATTGTAACACATAGGAGAGTACAAAAACTATTGATGCTCAACCGTAAAGGAAATCTAAGTTTCTCTACATGATTTGTACAGAAGACCAGTACATGAAAGACTGCCCTCATCAAGAGGAATCTTCTAAATTTATGAAGGGTACCTCTCAACCTACAGTATTAACTACCCCTTTTCTGATTCAGTAGCAACAAATGCTTGTGTAAAATCCTACCCCTCTGCATGGGGGAAATGCAGGTCATCCTTACCATGAGGATGCTTCCTCAAGTGCTCAGGTCCTTGTGTGTAATGGGACAATTGTTTTAACAACTAGAGCTAAGACTTATGACACTGCTCTAGATAATCATGTCAATGGAGGTGCTACTGATAATCCCTCCACTTCCACTCCTCATCCATAGTCTTCCCCTCTTCAGATCAAGATGGTTGTTGTTGATTCAGTGTTGCTCCCGCCCAAGGGCATAATTCAAAAGTTGATTTTCAATCCAAGTGCATGTGATACTCAAAAACACAACATTGTTGAAGATTTGGCACAAGCACCTTGTCCTATGTTGACCCTAGAATTTATACAAAACGATCCAAGTCAACGTAGAACCATGTTATCATCCATTGGAGATGTGTATCCAAAGGCATCAAATATGATTATGTTTAATCTAGACTATTTTAAACTGAAGCTCTCCCATCATCTAGCCTTCCAAATCCACACTATGGTTGGTGGGAAGAACATCCATTGAACAATTTTGGATGAATGATATTCCACATGTGTCATGTCTTTGTCATGTTGGGGAGCCATTGGTTTTCCTGAACTTAACCAATATCCTACCACCCTTAAGTCATTTGATGGATGTGGTTTCCAACCTTATGGATTCTTGAAATATTTCATTGTAGATTTGACACGCCCCTGAATTATAATTTATTGTTTGGTCATAGTTGGTTCTATGCGATGATTGCTATCGCTTCTTCAGTTTTTCGTATTTTGCGATTTCCCCATCAAGGGAAAATTGTGATTGTTGACCAACTCAATTATTTCACTCCAAATATCCATAGTTTCCCAACGAATAACATCCCTTTCCTGGGACAGTATGATCTTCAATATGAAAGTGTGGGGGTAGGTCTCCTCAAGGATTCCTCACTTATGGTATTTTTAACCTTACCTCCCTGTAATGCACCCACTATAATAATCAAATCTTTCATTTCTTTCTGCAGAATAAGAGCCCCTGAAATATCTACATAGGCCTAGCGTAGTATATCTCTTTCTCTGTCTACTCCCATGTGATTGTGGGTCATGATCACAGGTCAAATAACCATGGCGCCTCTTAGTAATTCACGACTCAGTGCTACAGAAATGTCAAATTGTTTATCTTTGCAACCGTCGAACCCTGACAGGGATAGCGACTGGCCAACAGGGATGAATCCCAACAAGGTTAGTGAATGGCCAATAGGAACAGGCCCTGTCGTACAGTTGAGTGGAGTATAGGTGGAAAGAGGGAAACACGACATGGTGGGTGACGTGATAGGAGACGGGTCCCACTTCACACACCACACCATTCCG
>JASDQU010737255.1:109405-122415 GCA_032191745.1 Picea mariana | reverse complement strand
CACATGATTGGTACATACTTGGTACATGGTTGGATGCACTTGTTTATGGTACAATTTGATTACAAGTTGGTGCATGGTTGATGCACTTGTTTATGGTATAGGTTGATTACAGGTTGGTGCATGGTTGATGCACTTGTTCATGGTACAAGTTGATTACAAGTTGAGGTACAAGTTGATGCATGGTTCAAATTTATTGGTACAAGTTTACAACGGTATATCTCACAGTGATAGTGTGACAGTGGTTTCATCATTCTACTTCTACTTCAAGGTGGCAGGACGGGGCAAGGATAGGTGGTTGTAGCCACCTTCCGGTTGTAGCCGGAGAACATTGGGGGTTGTAGCCTCCTTCTGATTGTAGCCAGGGAATTGGGGAGTTGGAGCTTCCCTTAGGTTGTAGCCTGAGAAACTAGGGGGTTGGAGCCTCCTTCCAGTTGCAGTTGGAAAACAAAGGAAGTTGGTGCTTCCAATGAATGTAATTCTTCAAGACATATAAGAAAAAGCATTTCGTGGTTTTCTCTCGATTTGGGTTTCCACATAAAACACTGGTGTACTATGTATGTGTGTGATTGTTTATTTCTTACTGCTCATTATTGGATAATAATTCTACATTGATATAACATTTGAAGAAAAAGGATTATAATTACGCTATTACTGATTCACCCCCCCTCTCAGTAATCCAACAGATATCTCTTGAAAAGGGTGAGTTCTCTCGTATTTGGACCAACTGATAAATAGTTCTTCACAAGTTTGGGCCCATGGAAATCTGTGCTGTTCCGTCCAAGCTGCATATATCCCCTTGATGTCCACTGCATGCGCCCAATACTTTACTAGACTGGAGTTCAAATTTTGTAGCATGGTTCAGGTTCTGATTGGATGTTCTGCAAATCATTGCACTTGCCCTGGTCTTGCATTAGTCACCTTTGCGAGTTCTTCGGTCCATAGTGAATATTGTTTGGCATGCGACTCAACTATGTCGCTCAGGTCGACGAAGTTGTTGGGGGTATCGAACTCAAGGAGTATGATATCTTTCATTACTTTATTAATTTTATCCTAGTGATTCTTGCATATGATCTGCTACTCTTGGTTTCACGGTGTGGGTCCTGAGGCATCTTAGCCCAGCACTCAGTTGACCTCTTCATGCAATTAAAACTACTTTTTCCCATCGTCCGAATGCCTTGTTCTTCCTTGTCTCGGCCCTATTGGACTGTCTCAATGTACTCAAGTCTTTCTACCGCTTGCTGTGTCCTTTCATACCATCACTTCATATCCTTGCATGTCGCGAGTGCCATGAGAGTTTCCTCCTTGAAATCAACTATTTTCACAGTTAACATGTGTCTTTCTTTCTTGAATTCATTGCAAACTTCTTCGAACTCACCTTTCAGGTACACAACGGTCTATGTGGCACCTTTATAGTATTTGGCCATATGACGCAAGTGTTGGATCTCCTTTAGGGTGGTAGCTAGTTCCTTTTCATCTCTCTTGGCTCTATCCAGGGTGGCATCTGAGAGTGCTTTTCCCACACTGAGAATTTCAGATGTCTGGGCGTTTGCTGTGTTGATCAAGTTCTCCTCTGTAGTAACCAATATGGAGTGATCCAACATGATCCTTATTTTCTTTGTAGTCCTTTGAATGATGGCCTTTCTCTTTTGATTGTAGGAGATCGCATAGATATCTGCTACCTCATCTACCAGCTCTGGTATCTACTGATCACCCCATGTGAGCGTGTTTCCCAGGCTGTCGGTGGTGTGTACTTGTTCAATATTGGGCTCTTGAACTTCCTCGTTGTGCCTCATAGGCTTGAACTTTACTTGTCGCTCTTCGGGGATTTGAGTATTGAGCAGAATAAAGACATTGGGTACATAATCATTACTTACTTTCTCATTGGCTGCAGAACTGCCAATTTCCTTTTGCGGGGATTCTTTCTTTGGCTCCTCCAGTTCAGGCTTGTCCTTCAGATCTTCTTCAGTCTCCGATGTATTGGGTCCCTTTGTTTCGAGGCCACTTTTAGCTTCTATTTCCTTTTGTGGGACCTCCTTTGTTTGAACTTCGGGCTCCAGGGAAGAAGTCTTATGAGGACCCTTTTCCTCTTGGACACGCACATGGGTGTCGTGATATGACTTCAGGCTCTCATCGTCACTATATATATTTATAAGCTTGCTCAAAGGATTAGGCGTGCATGTTCCTACCAACACCCGACCTGTCTCTGGTTGAGTCATCCCTCTTGCCAACGGTCTTATTGGTGATGCGATGGATTCTGGGCCATCCGAACTGTTGATGTTACCAAGGTTTGTGAAATTGGGGTTGCCTAGCTCCAACAGACCTCCTTCTCGGATATCAGTTGGAAGCCTAGGTGTTATGATGAGGTATGGATTATCCTGCATCAACTTCATTAGCAGCTGGGCCTACTTCCGCATAAGTCCCCCCATACCCTGTTCAACTTGAACCTTGATGGAATCCATGATTTGTACAGGGGATTCCTGATAAACTTCTACCACTCTAGGGGCTTCTTGGGGGTCACCCACTACTTTTCCCAATTCCGATGCTATCGTCCCTTCTCGGTTCCTGAGAATTTCTTAAGCTGTTTTCTCCAAGGACATTGCTTGCTCCTCCCAACTCATGGCCTTGAATCAGGTTGTTTTGGGATCAACCATCCATGCCGCCACCTCATTCTAGTCTTGAGAATTTTCGGTGAAAATTTCATCTTCAAACTAGTCATGGGCATAAGGCCAACATGATGATACCTGTGATGCATGTTTTAGAACCAGACCTTTGGGATCGTTCTTGCGAGAATGACCAGTTTGGAATCAGAATTCCAATTGAATTAGCCCTTCTTTCTTAGCATGTGCGGTGTCTTTGACCATGTAGAAGCCAATATGAAACCCATAAGGTATGAAGGCTTGCTTCTTGTTCTTTACTAAAGTTGTGTTATAACCTTGCAGAATTGTCTGATAGAAAATTTCCCTTAACAGTATTCGATCAGGGACATATATGGGTAACAAATGAGTTGCCCTTGTGGCACTGAAAACCTTGATGTAGGTCTCGCGCTCATCTAGATACCAATGACCTACTTTTGATATAATCTTTTTTGCTTCATATGACAGCCTTGGGCACTCTTTCTTGAACAACAAAGAATAAATGCATGCCATAAAATGGTCACAGATAAGAGAATAGGATTTATTGTACTTGTTTTCCCATAAGATGCTGAAGTATACATGGATCGGGAGCTCAGAGGAGTGCCAGTTTAGGTTCATTCCAAAGAAAACGTTCCTTGTGCAGATGACGTCCAATAGATACGAGGCCATGTAGAAGGAGAGGGTTTCTCCCTCTTTCGATGTCTGGGCTTGTCGTATGCAAGTGCTCAACTGTTTGGAGATGATGGCACCCCAATTGAAGCTTGTGCCTGAAATGGCTATCGTATAAGTTAGAGGCATCCAAGCCTCTAAAAATCGAGAGAAATCTTTCTCCCCATGCAACTTGCAGATACGAGCCATCAGGTATGTGTATGGTTACCTTATATTGGTCGTTAGATACCAGCCGGAAGTCCGGTTCATGAATTTTTTTTCTTCCCTCCACCACGACACCATGATTTTGCTGGTGTCATGTGCTGCATAGAAACTTACAATGAAATTAGTGTTCATCTTTTCTTCTGGCTCCCTGAGCTTGTAGTAACTTTGAACCTTTGATGGCAAGAAAACCTCGAAGCACTCGCCGTTATCGTCATTAATCAAACATTTTTATGCATCGATGTGGTCAATGATCCACTTTAGGAGATTAATGCAAGGAAACACCATAGTCTAGCTTGCCACCATGTGCATATATTCCCTATGGATATTTGGGAGGACATAATCATCGAGTCTTCTTATATCAGGATTGCTATATGGGGTATACTCGAGGGGTTCTTCCTTCTTGATTTTCTTAAACAATTCTTCCCAGTGAGGGAATGTTGTTTTGGTCCCAATGTTTGCCTCTGTGTCTTCGAAGGCTGGGGGTTGTACAAAGACCTTCTTGGTGGTCATCTTAATGAAAAGCACTAGTTTTGGAGTGAATTCTAATTGCCTTGCAACTGCTGGGGATGAGCCCTCTCCCACTTCTGGTTCTTTCAGCTTTGGTGTCTTGGGGATTTCCTAGTGGTGGGTTTCTTTGGAGGCATTGTTCCTGCAATTAAAACAGTCTTTTAAACATGCGTACATAGTAGAATTGGGTGGAAACATATGAAATGAAGAGAAAAAAAAACACCGTAAGTCGATACATACCTGTAATGATTTCTAAGATTGTTGTTTAATACTCATTGACCCTTGGAAGCCTTCTCCGGATTGTTAGCCTTGCTCTTCTGTGTGTTCTGAACTCCTTTCCACGTATAATAGGATCATAAACAATGACTTAAAAGAATATAACGGGAGAGATCCTATCAGTCGTATCAATCAGTTAATATGAGTAATGAATGTAACTCAAAACAAACTACCGTCAGATCTCTACAAATAAATTCTAACTGGTTGACACTGGAGGCACGGAGGGAGATGCATTGTATCGATAGGCTTAAATGGTCCCTTTTGATTTGTGCACAAAAAATAAACTAATGCATGATCCACGAATTAAATAACATTTTAAATGCACCGTACCTAACCTATCTAAGGGATAAAACGTCTCATCACATCGTGTCTCTCTGGTGTACAGATCAGGGATCGACTACTATCCTTGTGTATATTTCCATTGATATACTTCTGGTAAACACTTCCGACGCCGATGGTATCGGGGATCATCAATCGTGGAAAGTTTAAGTGCATAGCTTCTTGGCCTGCTATTATCTTCATAATTTCTCGACACCGAAAATGTTTCGGGGGTCGCCGATCGATGATATTATTCCTTTACTCACGTGACGCTTACTCTTTCATTTTTCTGCCGAAGTCGAATGGATCGGTCTTTGGCGATATCTTTAGTGGATTTTATTCGCGGAGAGGAGAGACCTCCTTCTGCTCATGCTGGTGAAATTCGATGCTGGGTTGTTTCGAAATTCTCAAGTGATTTTCATCACTTTTAATATTTCTCGATGCCTAATTTCCTAAGTGTGTTGGGGAAAACTTTATACTATCGATTTCTTAAGTAGTTGTTAAGTCCCTTTTAAAGTTAAGATGATTCTTTATATGTTCAAGTAGACTTTAAACAATTCAAACATGAAAACATAAAAGATAAGCACATGCAACAGTTTCATACTGAAGTGGAAACAAACAATGCAAAGTATCAAGTGGTACCCAAAAAGTAGAAATGGACATAGACTTTTTAGGGTGTGTTGAGTACTCAACATGAAGGTCCCTTGCATGCACTCCAGAAGGAACCAATTGCACCTTTTGCTGCCTTTTCCAAAGGAAGATCTTCAAGATGATTTTATACATTGTTCAGATCATATTTCTGATCATATTTAAGAATATGTTTTACAATACCCAAAACATCCTATTGTAGATCCAAATCGCAAGCTAGTGAGGGAACATCATACTTTATAGGAAAATAGTGATCTAGTGGGAGAAATTGCCAAGTCACAGATACATAGTTATCGATTTTTTGGTACTCCACGAGCACTAACTGTTGCAAGAATGTACAATGATGAAATAATAGCCAATGAATTCTCACATGATGGGGAAATATAGATTCATGATGGAGTTATTGATCTACAATACTTCTCATCTTCAGACCAAATTACATATATCTTCACTAAAAACTTCATCGAGCAGAAGTTCACCACTTTGCAAGACCTTTTAAGGTTGAAGGACACAAATGCATAACAATTGATCATGTTAGAATTCCATTTTTGTTAGCATCATATTTGGTGGTGGTGGGGGGCTTCCCACTATGTTTTCCATCTTTACATCACATATTTCTAGTGTTATACATATTTGTTTGTATATGAGTACCTAACAAGGCAACACATTGTCGAGACTCAATATCTATGCACACTCCCTAGTTGTGTTTCAGAGGGGGGTGTTGGGGTACATGCACCATTCTACACATTTTTCATTTCTTTCCACTTTTTAGGGGGCTTCTATTTTTAGCATGTCTATTTATAACACTACTATTTTAAGCAGGTGAGATATTTATGGCAGTACTATTTTTAGCATGGGATACCATGCAGGATGATATGTGGCATTGAATTGGCATATGACGTAGACTTGATGAGTCATCCATGCGTCCTAGGAAAGTGAACACTTCATTCTTGGAGTTCAACTTTATCCCTAAAATTTAGGATAGTTATCTCCTAATTCTATTTTATGAGATTATTTACTATATTGGACTTCATGCATGAGTTATATTTTTGATCTCACCTATTATTGGACGATTCTATTTTTTGTCCTCTTATTTTCCTCCACTAATTCGAATTTAGAGTCAGTTGGTTTCTAATTTAGGAAGGAGTCGATTGTTTCTACTTGGTGCATGCACAAAAAATCCTCAGCTAACCTAGTGCACATTTATTTTCTCTCAAGAAATCGTATATATTGTACTCTTGGCAAGAAAAAATAATAATTGAGTTCGAGTTGTCTCTTCATCTACTTTGTGTGTTTGAGGGTTTATTTTATCTCTCTATTCTCTCGTATTTATCAATTTCAAAGTGTATTCTTTTTCCTAGCAACTAGAGCCTTGCTTGTGCTTAAAATCCTATATGACAGAGCCAAGCTAGTTTGGTAGGAGCTCTAGTTTGTCAATCCTAGAAGAGAAACAAATATCTAGGAAAAATTTGAGAAGTTACTTTATGCCGATTTCATTTACCTAGTTCCCTTGACTAAGTCGATAGTGAAATATTCTCATTCATGGATGGTTTCTCCATCTATAATCAAATTCATATCAAACCATATGATAAGTACAAGATGGATTTCATTTTTCCTTGGGGCACTTTTTCTTACCATAAGTTTTCAGTTGGTTTTAAAAATGTTGGGGTTACTTTCCAATGGGCCATGTCATACTTTTTTCATGACATCAAGAACATAGTGGAGGGATATCTAGATTATATACTTGCTAGATCAAAGCAACATGAAGATCATCCATCCCACCTGTGAGCCATTTTTACTCGATGTCGATAATACAATATTCACTTGAACCTACATAAGTGCATCTTTTGTGTGGTGTCTGGGTGATTTCTAGGATTCATCGTGTCTAATTTTGAGATTATGGTTGATCCCTTGAAGGTTGAGGAAAATTTCCATTTAGCTCCTTGTACAATCAACCAACTTCAAAGTTTGCAAGGGAAGGATTTTTTTTTTGCATAGGTTCATTGTCAATTATGTAGAGATAAAAAAAGAATTCATGTAATTGTTGAAAAAAGGTGTTCCTTTTATATGGGATGACCAAATACAATAGTCATTTGATGCCTTGAAGAAGGCATTGATGTTGGTCCCATTGCTGTTCCCTCCTAATTACGGTTGATAATTTTAGCTCTATCTCATAGTATTTGAATCGACCATTAGTATGATGCTTGTCCAACATGACCGTTTGCAAAAAGAGCACATGATATATTATCTTAGAAAATGCCTCATTGGTCCAGAGATTCAATACTCACATGTTGAAAATTTTGCATTGACACCTATTCATGTTGTCCAACATTGACATCATTACATTATTTTGCACAAGATCACTATTATATCTGACTCCAACCTGATGTAGCACATCTTAAGCTATCATATCATTGGGGGAAAATAATCAAAGTGGATCATCATCCTACAAGAGTTTAACCTGGATTTTGTGAATTTGAATCCAAGAAGTATTTGGCCTTCATTGAGTTGATGTTTGAAATTCCTTGAGTTGATGATGAACCAATGGCTAATGATTCGTTACCTAATGAGTAATTATTTATCATTGACTCATCTAATCCATGGTACAGGGATGTCTTAATATATCTCTAGACCCAACATTTTCATCCTAAGTTATCCTGAGATGAGTATCGATGCATATGCCATCAATCCAAGAAAAACCTCATTATTGATGATATTCTTTATTGTCGAAGGATACATTTCATTTTACATCGATGCATTTTCAATGGTGAAACTAAGTGAGTTTTAAATGATTTCCGTGTCGAAGCATGTGGTGTTCATATTTTTGGACTTTCCACTACCAAAAATATTTTACACACAAGATACATTTGGCACACAATCTTGAAGGATTGTATCAATGCGGTCTAGAAGTGTCACCCTTGTAATCTTTTCACTTAGAAAATGCACACCCATCCTACTCCATTACATCTTGTTGTTGTTGTTGGTTCATTTTCCAAATGGGGGATTAATTTCATGATGTGTAATCCTTCCTCGACTAGGGTCCATGGCTACATCATCGTGGCTGTTGACTAATTTACTAAGTGGGACAAGGTGCTTCCTACCTTTTCTAATGATGGCACCACACCAACATTATTCATGTTCAATAACATCATAGCTCAATTTGGTGTACCTAATCCTATTGTGATGGAACATGGGTCCCATTTTTGCAAAAAAATGATGATCGAACTAGTCGCCAAGTTGGGTTTTTTCCACAAGAAATCGACACCTTATTATCCTTAGTCTAATGGTCAAGTAAAATCCATTAATCACATGTTCAAAAATATGATCTAGAGGATTGTAGGAAAGCACAATATTAACTAACACCTCATGCTATTTTTGGCATTATGGGATTACCGGACCTTGATTAAGACTAGCACTGGGTTCACACCATTTCAACTCATTTATGGAGTGGAGGCAGTCCTACTGATTGAATGCGAAATGCCATCATTGAAACTAGCCATGGAACTCCTTCCCAATACTTACATCGAGGAATAACGTCTCTTCTATTTGGCCTATCTATATGAAAAACATCAAGAAACTTCCATGGCCAATGCGACTCATAAGAAGTGTGTAAAATCCCTATCTTTGTAGAGGGTGAATTGGATTTGGTCTATGATCAAGACCACGATAAGTTAGGCGTGAGAAAGTTTCAACCCCTTCGGCATGGTCCTTACATCATGAGATGTGTGTTGCACAAAGGGGCCTACGAGTTAATAGAGTATGATGGAAACCCATTCCTAGAGCCTTGTAGCGTGCTCTATAGGAAGAATTATTATGCATAGGCCTCATGGACACATGGTACTTTATATAATGCATTTTAGTTTAGTGTGGTGTGCATTTTTCATTTATGTGTGTGGTTTGTCTTGTCTTGATGCTTATCATGCTTGGTTCTTTATTTGTAGATGTCAGCATACCCCTCATTCTATGTCGAATTCATAGATGGCACCAACCATAGTACCCAAAACATTTCTTCTACCAATTAGGTGATATTTTTTCTCATTGACGAATTAGTGAGTTTAAGAGGCATATTCCTCGATCATGTGACCAATAACATTGTGGAGTATAATGCGGTCATCGATTGTTTGTCTAAGGCTCTTCCTCTTGACATTTGTAGGTGAGTTGTTAGGTTGGATTCCTAGCTAGTGGTATCATAGTTGAATCATTCCTATCTAGTTAGAAGTCCTATGTTACTCCATAAATATTTGAGGGTATGTCTTCTTGAAATTTACTTTGAATATATTAATTACCACCACATTCCTAGAGGATCTAATGGATTGGATAATTACATGTTATGATGCAACCAGCCCCTCAGTGGATGGTCGCACCCCCAGAACCTTCTCTTTACATAGGTCTGAAGAGTCCAAGCTCTTCCACTCCCTCGGGAGCTCTTCACCCACAGTATACTTTCCTCGGCGATTCCTCGCTCTCGGAAATCGGGAAATCGGCACTCGCGTGTTCGCGAGTTCAACGCTTGTGATATCAATCCTTCAATGCCCAAGCCCCGAACCCCGATGGTCAACGGTCAATGCTCGCACATCGGGCTTTCCCTTGTCGGGATATCGCGATCTGCGATGTCACTGCCTTGAGTTTCCTATCCCCGAGTGCCGAAATGACGATCCCACGTGAACACGCCACCTGTATTCCACTATTCCTCTAGGGTCCCACGCTGCCACATTAACCTCGAGATTTTACGGATCGCGGATCCACGACGCCAAGTCCCTTGCCGTTGGAAACCCCGAATGCCGAAACTCTGATGTTTCGGACTTGTGCCACCTGTCCCTCCAGTGATCGATGGCTCCGATCAAATCGGGGAATCGCACTTCGCAATTTCGACGTGCAAGTGATTCTTGCACCCGCCAACCCCGATTCACCGATATGCGATGGCAATTGATCCTTCCTGCACTTGAGGGTTAACCTCCTCGCTCCTTCTCCTAGATCCAATGATCCACGGGACTTCGCGAGTCTTCACGACAAACTCAAGTCGTCGATTCTCTTCCTCTGTGAAGAGACCCCTGCTCTAACACCTTCGTCCTGTGTGACCTCCACTGGGGTCGATTCCACAGTGAACTGAAGGAACTATCCCTCCTGAGCTTTTATCAACTCGGACTCCTTCAGAGATTTCTCAAACACGCTCCCTGTGCTCGGTCTTCAATCACCTCCAAAAGTGATGAAGTCTTCCGGCTCCTGTGCATTCACGCTCGCAACAGTTTCGACCTGCACTCACCTGCACGGCTCGAATAACTCAAAATGACTCTGAGTAATAGAGAACGAAAGTTCAACTGCTTAGCCTCCTCGACGCACCCTATGCGGAGGAACTCAACTGCACTCTATGCAGGAATCTCTTGGCCTAAACAGATAAACAATTGAAACTCATTCCTTCACTCTCTCAGCTTTCGAACCTGATATGCAATCACATATGCAACATATAACAGATAAGCATAGAAAGAAGCAAACATGCAAAGGAATAATATCAGCAGCACACAGAGATCAAACACATCCATGGAATTGAATCAAAGCTTTACTATTAACTCAATATCTATACATGGAGGTTCTTCACAACTCTCTGCTATGTTCTCTTCTCTTCTCAATGCTAATGCTAAATGAATGAGCATGTTACAATGATACAAAGGAGGGTGTCTATACTCCATTTTCCCTCTCGAAAGGTGACTGTCTAATCTACAATAAATTTCTATCTAACAACCTTAATAGTCTTAAATGCCTTCCTATCTATAACATAATACAAGTGTGCTCGCTTTGAATGCCTTCATTTAAATGGCGGTGCAACAAATCTCCAAAAATGATTCAAAAATGTTAGGTGCTGGCGCTATCCAGCTGTATATTCATTCCTCCATGCGCTAGCTCGCTTGGCGAGTTGTAGATGCTCCTGCATCATGTTAGATTGGAATTTGTCACACTAATTAGGCATCACATTAAAAACATGCATGTACATAAAAACAAGTGTTTCAATCACATCACTAGGAAACCATAAGTATGATATGAAACACACACACACATATAATGGTTTTTCATATGTCATAACAAAACATGGTGCAGTGTACAAAATGGGGCTCTACAATCCATACGAAGTGTTGGTTGTGGAGCCTGATTATCTTCCTGATTCAGAGGTCCTTGCTTTCAGCTGTGTTTATACCCCATGAAGTATTTACACCCCAGAACTATGTACACTCTTCCATGCGGGGGAGTGCAGAGGGGGGGTACCCCCTCTGTGGGGTCCGAGGGGGCTATCCCCTCGGCTGGGGGGTCTGGGGGCAAGCAGGCCCCCAACGGCGGTTCAGGGGCGAAGCCCCCAAAGAAAAAATTGCCTTGTAAAAGTATATTGTAATTTCATTGTAAATCTGGATCATCCATTATAAGGTCACAGATCTAACGGTAGAGATTATGTTAGGGTTTTTTGCCCTAGAAGGCAACCCTCTTTTATGAGGGAAATGTATCATGGCTAGGATTGATGGTGAATATTGTATTCTGAGAGAGGAGTCTGTGAGAGAAAGAAGAGGAAGTTACAACAGGTTTTGCTATAGGTTGTATCCCTTCATTTGCTGGATAATAATAAAGGAAGGATCTGGCAATTTCTCTGGTGGACGTAGCTCACACTGGGTGAACCATGTAAATCTGTGTCTCTCTTGTATTGTGTGTCTTCTGTGTTTTTTTTCTGCATTTGTTTTATTTTATTGCTTCACGGTCCTATTTTTCTAACAACTGGTATCAGAGTGTAAGGTAACTCACAGGAAAAGAGGGTTCCTGGTTCGAGTGGGAGCAATGTCGGAAGATGGAAAGTTTAGGGTCGAGAAATTTAACGACCAAAACTACCAGTTATGGAAGATGCATATGGAAGACTATTTATATCAGAAGGATCTATTCCTACCATTGAGCGGAGTAGCAAAGAACTCGGCGGCCATGAAGGACGAAGAATGGGAGATTCTTGATAGAAAGGCTCTAGGAACGATACGACTGATCCTAGCAGCGTCGGTGGCTTTCAATATTTTGAAAGAAAAGACAACGAAGGGTTTGATGGACACGTTGGCCAAATTGTATGAAAAACCATCGGCGTCGAATAAGGTATTTCTAATGAAGAGATTATTTAATATGAAGATGTCGAAAGGTGGGTCTGTTGCAGATCATTTAAATGAATTTAATACGGTTACTAATCAACTAAGTTCTGTAAAAGTGGACTTTGATGATGAGGTTAGGGCTCTTCCAATCTTGTGCACATTGCCAGAAAGCTAGAATGGCTTGGTCATGGCTGTAAGTAACTCTGTCTCTGGTTCAAATATTTTAAAATTTGATGATGTTGTTGGTGTTAACCTTAGTGAGGAAATGTGATGGAAAAGCATAGGTGAGACATCAGGAAATGCGTTGAACATGGAGAATAGGGGAAGACAAAAGGATAGAGGAAAGGGCTCAGGAAACCGTGGAAATTCTAGGAAGGGCAGATCCAAATCCATACTTGGAAGGATAGAGTGCTGGAATTGTGGGAAGAAAGGACATCTAAAGAAAGACTGCAGAGCTCCAAAGAAACAAAGAGATGGACAACAGGAGAGAAATTAGGAAGCAAATGTAACAGGTGATGTGTTACAAGATGCTTTGATTCTTTCTGTAGATAATATTTCTGAGTCTTGGGTAGTAGATTCAGGAGCTTCATTTCATGCCACACCCCATAGGAAACATTTTCTAGATTATGTTCAAGGTGATTTTGGA
>JASDQU010737255.1:83940-109338 GCA_032191745.1 Picea mariana | reverse complement strand
GAAATGGAAACCAATGGTTGTTGAAAGAGGTAAAACATGTTCCAGATTTAAGAAAAAATCTGATTTCAACAGGGCAGTTGGCAAGTGAAGGTTGTATATCCATATTTACAGATAAGACGTGGAAGGTCATCAAAGGATCATTGGTGATAGCGAAAGGAGAGAAGGTAGGTACATTGTATTTATGTATTGGTAATACCGACTCTTCTATATATTTAGCTTCTACAGGAGTGGATACAACACTATGGAATCATAGGCTGGGAGACATGAGTGAGAAGGGTATGCAGATCCTTCACAAAAGAAATTTGTTGCCAGATCTTAAACAAATTGATTTGGACTTCTGTGAGCATTGTGTTTATGGAAAACAAAAGAGAGTCAGATTTCTTAGAGTTGGAAAAGAAAAGAAGAATGAAAGGTTAGAGCTTGTGCATAAAAATGTATGGGGACCAACTCAGGTATCATCTCTTGGTGGCTCTCATTATTATGTTACTTTTATTGATGATGCAACTAGAAAAACTTGGGTTTATTGTATTTGACAAAAATCTGATGTTTTTGATACTTTTAAGAAATGGAAAGCTTTAGTTGAGAATGAGACAGGAAAAAGTTTGAAGTGTCTCAGATCAGATAATGGAGGTGAATACTGTAGCAAGGANTGTTACTTTTATTGATGATGCAACTAGAAAAACTTGGGTTTATTGTATTTGACAAAAATCTGATGTTTTTGATACTTTTAAGAAATGGAAAGCTTTAGTTGAGAATGAGACAGGAAAAAGTTTGAAGTGTCTCAAATATGATAATGGAGGTGAATATTGCAGCAAGGAGTTTGATGATTACTTTTCATACCATGGGATTCGTAGAGAGAAGACAGTTCCAAGAACACCACAAGAAAATGGTGTGTTAGAAAGGATGAACAGGACAATCATGGAGCGTGCAAGGAGTATGAGATTGCATGCCAGTTTGCCATTATAGTTCTGGGTAGATGCTATAGATACTTCTATTTAATTAATAAACAGAGGACCTTAAAGCTCTTTGGATGGTAGAATTCCAGAGGAGGAATGGACAGGAAAAAAGGTAAACTATTATTTTTTGAAAACTTTTGGTTCTGACGCATTTGTCCATATTGATAAAGAAAATAGAACAAAGCTTGAGTCTAAATCCAAGTGTACCTTTATTGGATATGATGTTAATGATTTTGGTTATCAATTATGGGATTATGAAAATAAAAAAATCATTAGGAGTAGAGATGTCATATTCAATGAGAAGGTCATGTACAAAGATCAATTGCAGGGAAAGAAATATGAAAAAGAAAAACAAGAATACACAGTGCTTGATGAGATCATTGAAAAATAAATTCCAAAGGAACCTGAAAATCAAAATGTACAACAACAGGAGAAGTAGGTACCTCAAACACCTGCAAGTGTTGTTAGAAGATCTACTAGGTTAAGTATACCCCCTGAACGATACTATCCTTCATTGTATTATTTATTGTTGACTGATTCTGGTGAACCAAAATGTTATGAAGAGGCAATGCAGGTAGACACCAAAAAGAAGTGGGAGAAAGGCATGAAAGAGGAAATGGATTCCTTGGAAAATAACTAGACTTGGGACTTGGTTCAGTTTCCTACGGGAAAAAGAGCATTCTAGAATAAATGGGTTTACAAGTTGAAGGAAGAAGATGGAGGAGAAAAACGGTACACGGCTAGACTTGTTGTAAAGGGGTTTGCACAAATGAAAGGTATAGATTTTGATGAAATATTTTCTCCTATTGTTAAAATGACTTCAATTAGGACTATTTTAAGTCTTGTGGCAATAAAAGATTTGCATCTTGAACAGTTGGATGTAAAAACAACTTTTCTCCATGGGGATTTGGAGGAAGAGATTTATATGCAACAACCATAGGGGTATGAGGTCAAAGGGAAGGAGAATTTGGTATGCAGGTTGAAGAGGAGTTTGTATAGCCTAAAGAAAGCTCCAAGGCAATGGTATTTGAAGTTTGATAGGTTTATGACAGAACAGGGTTATAGTAGATTTCATTCCAATCGCTATGTTTATTTTACAAGGCTAGAAAATGGAGGCTATATTATCTTGCTATTGTATGTAGATGACCTGCTTGTTGTAGGGTATAATATGCAAGATATAAATATGCTCAAGAATAAATTAGCCAATTCATTTACGATGAAGGATTTGGGTGATGCAAAGAAAATCCTTGGCATGAGAATAAAAAGTGACCAAAAAAATCACAAATTGACATTGTCTCAGGGTGAGTACACAGATAAGGTGTTGGAGAGGTTTAGAATGTAGAATGCAAAATCAGTTAGTACACCTTTGGCCAACCATTTCAAATTAACTAAGGAAATGTGTCCTAAGACATAGGAGGAGATAGAATACATGTCCAGGGTCCGTTATTCATCAGCAGTTGGCAGCTTGATGTATGTAATGGCTTGCACAAGACCAGATATTGCACATGTAGTGGGAGTTGTGAGAAGGTATATGAACAATCCATGTAAATAACATTGGGAGGTAGTAAAGTGGATTATCAGGTATTTGAGAGGTACTGCTACTCATGCATTATGTTTTAGAGGTTCATACACTTTTCTACAGGGATATGTTGATTCAGATATGGAAGGTGATAAAGACAACATGAGGAGCACCACAGGGTATGTTTTTTCTATAGGTGGAACAACAATAAGTTGGATTTCGAAATTGCAAAAGGTTTTTTCACTTTCAACAATAGAGGCAGAGTATGTTTCTTCTATAGAGGCTAGTAAAGAGATGATTTGGTTATAGAGGTTTATGGAGGAATTGGGAGAGAAGAAGGAGAACAATAGGTTGTACTGTGACAGTTAGAGTGCCATTCATCTTGCAAAGAACTCAACCTTCTATTCGAAGACTAAGAATATATAGTTGAGGTACCGCTTCATACGATCTTCCTTGGAAGACGAACATTTGAAGTTGGAAAAGATACACACTAGACATAATCCTGTGGACATGTTAACAAAGGGAGTAACCAGAGAGAAATTGAGTTCCTACTCATTTTCAGTTGGTCTTCAAGAATGAAGATGAAGATAAGAAATTTTCCAGGTCCAATAAGGTTCAGAGTCTAGCATATACAACAGAGGTGGAGTTGTTGAGATCAGTCTCCAAGTGGGAGATTGTTGGTTGTGGAGCCTGATTATCTTCCTGATTTAGAGGTCCTTTCTTTCAGCCATGTTTACACCCCATGAAGACTTTACACCTAGAAGTATGTACACTCTTCCACGTGGGGGAGTGCAGGGGGGGTACCCCTTTTGTGGGGTCCAGGGGGGCTATCCACCTGGCTGGGGGGTTCAGGGGCCTAGCCCCCGAAGGAAAAATTGCCTTGTAAATTTATATTGTAATTTTATTGTAAATATGGATCGTTCATTATAAGGTCGCAGATCTAACGGTAGTAATTATGTTAGGCTTTTTTTCCCTAGAAGGCAACCCTCTATTATGAGGGAATTGTATTGCGGCTATGCATCATGGTGAGTATTGTATTCTGAGAGATGAGACTGTGAGAGAAAGAAGAGGAATTTACAATGGGTTTTGTTGTAGGTTATATCCCTTCATTTGTTGGATAATAATAAAGGAAGGACCTGGAAATTTCTCTGGTGGACGTAACCCACATTGGGTGAACCGCATAAATATGTCTCTCTATTGTATTGTGTATCTTCTATGTTTTGTTTTTGCATTTGTTTTATTTTATTGCTTCACGGTCCTATTTTTCTAACAAGGCAGATTTGGGAAGAGCACCTCCACCGCATCTGACAGGTCCTCCAAACAATGGGAAAACACAAGTTGTGTGCCAATTTGGAGAAGTGCACTTTTGGCATGACCTAGGTTCAGTATCTAGGATATATTATTGATGAGCGTGGGGTGCATGTGGATGCAACCAAGATCCAAGTTATCTGAGATTAGCCAACCTCGACCACTCTAATAGATCTTCACAACTTTTTGGGTCTTGCTAATTTCTATTGCATGTTCGTGTTGGGATTCTCTCATATCACTTGGCCCTTGAGTCAAGTCACCAAGGGAGGAGCGAAAGAAAAATTATTTTGGTTGGAATCTCAACAGAAGGCGTTCGAATAATTGAAACATCGCCTTTATTGTGCCCCAATGCTCACATTACTAGACTTGCAACAACCATTTGAGATCAAGACAGATGCCTCTGACTATGCTATTGGAGTAGTTCTTACTCAACAGGGGAATCCACTGGAATATCACAGTGCGACACTGTCTGAAAGTATCCCACTTATGAAAAATAAATGTATTCCATTATGCAGGCTTGTCGCTAGTGAAAGCATTACATTTTGGGGAAGGAAACAATCATCCACACAGACCACCGACCTCTGTAGTTCATATAGAAACAAGGGAAGTTATAGAATGATTTCCGTCAGAAGTGGTCCACATATCTGCAACAGTTTCATTTGAACATCAAGTATAAGAAGGGCGACACCAATAATGTTGCAGACTACCTCAGCCGACCACTGATCGTGGCGATAACCACCGTGCTCAAATCTTGTGGGCACGAGACTTCTGATTGGTCACTTCTCTACAAGAGCGATCCCGATTTCGGCCACACATACAAGACGCTCTTGAAGGGTAACTGAGTTCCAAATTTGCACCTCAAGGATGCACTACTATGTCACTTGGGACACCTCTGTGTTCCTTCAAGTGAGTGTGCTAAGATGGTTTGGGAAGCGAACTATAGTCAGGTCATTGGGCATTTCAGGGTCGAGAAAAAAGTGTGTTGCAAAAGTATCTCTATTGGACAAACCTTTCACAGGATGTCAGGAAGTACATCAGATCCTGCACTACCTTCACCATTGTCAAACCGACCATCAAGAAGCAAGGCCTCTATACTCCACTGCCTACCCCTAGTCAACCTTGGGAATCCACCTCCATGGATTACATGTCGGGCCTTATTTCTACAAAGAATGGCAATGAATGTGTTTTCGTGGTCGTTGACAGATTCTCGAAGATGGCCATTGTGGCGGTCTGTAAGAAGAATATCACAACAGAAGCCACTGCTAAACTCTTCTTTGAACGAGTGTGGGTACACTTTGGGATCCCATAGTCTATCATCTCATATTGGGATAGCAGGTTCCTCAGTACATTTTGGTCCAGCCTCTGGTCAATTCTGGATATCAAGCTCACCAAGTCTACAACTTTCCATCCCCAAACTTATGGCCAGACAGAGGTCATCAACAGGATGATCATACACATTTTGCACATGTACAAATCAAAGCATCCACACACATGGGATGAGATACTTCCCTATGTACAACATAGCTATAAATGAACCCTCCACAACTCAACCGACCACAACCTCTTTCAGGTGGGCTTGGGATTCCAACCACTATGTCCCATTGATGTAGCCATACCATTTGCAGCTACTCAGGCTGATTCATCTCATGCCTAGTCTGAAGATGCCAAGGCGAACAACTTCATTGAGCGCATTCATCACATTCTCCAATAGGTTCATGACATATTGGACAGAACCAATTCTAAGTACAAGAAATGACATGATCAACATCGGGTGCAACACAACTTCCAGGTGGGCGACAAAGTGTGGCTACATTTGCAGAAGGAGCTCCTCACTGGACCCCACCAGAAGATTCGCCCTCTTTGATATGGCCATACACCATCACCAAGGCCGTAGGGGACAATTCCTTTGAACACATTAGCCCACTATTCCTTGGTCTGCACCTAGTGTTCAATGTGGACCTCATTCGGCCTTACTTTCCACCTTTACTGGACACATCCGACATGGTAGAACAACTCACACCAACATAATTAAACCCAGACTTCATGGAACAAGCCACAACTGATCGGATTATGGACACACAGATAAAGAACACTCGCCAACAGAGGATCCATCTATATCGAGTTGTCAGAGTAGGCCAACTCCTTCACCAGAGCAAGTAGCTCACTAGGGACCAAGTTTAATAGAAGTTTCCTCATCTCATGGAGGAGCTCAACGTAATGGGGACCATTCCTTCCTAAGGGGGAATAAATGATCCAGGTGGATATTGGTGGCCACCTTCCTATTCCACTTGGACCCACACCATTGTTTCTTTCAGTTTATCAGTTTCCTTAATTGTAGCACAATTTACTATTTTTGGCAGTTTTTCGGGTCCTGAACTTCCAGAGTCGTTTTGAGGCCCTAAACGACGTTTTTTGGGCATCTACCAATCAGAAAATACTGTAATGATATCTAATATTTTTTACCAACAATTGTAGTCCTCGAATAGATATTTCTAACGATGTATCATATGCATCAAACGAACATACTATGCCAAGGTTACAACCCCGAGAAATTGATGTACCAATTTACCCCGACGGGGCCCATATTCTGGCGTTTCATTTCCTAGGGTTAGGTTTTTGAGTGTTTAGGGTTTCTATTGTTTCTCAATAATAGATAGGCCTTCAAGCCTCATTGGAACATGAAATTTGGAGGCCTGTAGTTGCCACATATCTCCTTAGAGATAAGCTACCAACACCCTCGCTAGTTTATTTCTATTGTCTATAAACAAATCTCAGTTCTTTGATATTAATGAAATGAAGTGTTATTTCCACCACATATTTGTATTCATTTGGTTATTTGTATTTATTAGTTTATTTCTATTGTCTATAAACAAATCTCAGTTCTTTGATATTAATGAAATGAAGTGTTATTTCCACCACATATTGGTTATTTGTGTAATATGTTGCATTCCTGCATAAATCTGGATCAGCCTCCCCCTTTTCGCCTCATCAACTCGGTCCACCATGCCATGGATGGATCGCAAGGTCCACACAGAATAATCTCAACTCTAGGTCCCAAGCCTAGAAACCTCTCGAAGAAAAAAATACACAAGATAGAAGCAAACCTGAAGTTCCTTTTACTACCATGTTTTCATTCTGTCAATTTGCTCTTCATGTTAGCCATCATTGAGGTGCACCAATCATACACTATGGGTCTCAAGCACTCCACTGAGTAGAACATAAGTGGTCTCGATGCTTGGTGCAAAGAGGTCGATCTTGTGATCCCTATCAAAATGAGGACAACAATATTGAGGCCAAGATTGTTTATCGCTCTAATGGGGAGTTGACTCCCGACCTTCTTGGTCCCTGCAATGCAATGAGGATCTATGTATTCCTCAATTTTCATAGTTCTCCCATCTCCTCGGGCTTTGAGGTTGACCACCTCACCCCAACATGACAATCCTGTCAAGAAATAAATGTCCTTGACTTCAATCCTTAATGGTTTTCCATCAAGGTTGAATCTTTCATTATCTGGATCCTAGTAATCCATGAGGAACTATAGAAATATCACTTGGTCCCTCATACCTTTGGGAGCCCAAAAATTATATAGCTTGTATATTTTCAAGGCCATTTGGGCCCTTGTATCTCTCTCCACTGCATCATCTACCTCCTCATGTTCTCTTTTCCCTCCACTCTAGCACCATCCTACAAGAAACAAACCCTTTTTTGATTTAGAAACCACTAAAAGACATTGTTTACAGACATATACGTAGGTTTTATTGTTCACAGTCATGTATAGGGATGATTATATGTTGGTTGTCTTTTAAACAACCACATATAAGAATGCGTATACGCGACCCAATGAATTGTAGCCCGTGTACACCTAAAGTTTCAATTTGTGCCCTAAATAACTTAAAAAATGGAACCTAATTACAAAATCTAATCCATTGAAAAGAAAGAGGAGGGGAATATGAGTTACCTGGTCCAAATGATCGTCAATTCTGTCACTCGTAGCTCCTGCAATCACCAATTGAAGTTCGGAGGTAATTTGGTCCAAAATCCACTATTTGGGTAAAAAATACAAATGGACCATGGTATAGTAAATTTGTTTTTTTTTACTATTTATAGAAAAAATTTACCCACTTTGCATAGTTTCAGACAATATTTTGGCATAATGGACTGATACAACAGTGGATTCAGTTGGTTTTTGTAGTTTTATCTAGGGATTCTTGCAGTTTTTAGTGCCATTCCTCCCTTTCGTAACTTTGGATAGGTATTTTCATTACCCAACATATAGGATAGGTATCCATTCCATCATACACATTTGCATCGTCCTATGACTCTCACTCATATGCCTTAGGTATGAACCCATTTTATAGCGACACAGAACCTTCTATCTGAAACTAGAAGTGTCATTATTGAATGGTAGAGACTTACCAAACATGGGTACCCTAGTTAGATCCTCTTCTTCATTCGGTGCCCATGAAGATATTTTTTTTGTAGGACCAAGAATCCCTTATAGATAACACATGAATTTATGTCAAACCTCATTTTTTACTCATAAACATGCCGACCTATACCTAGAGGACTCCCAAGCGAGTTTGATTTAAGCTCTTTTCCGACTCATCTTCAAAAAGAGAAAATATTTCCAAGTGAACTTGTCTCTTTAACACTCGTAAATTGGATTTGAAAGGACACCTATTTTGTGCAAGTTTATCCATTTTTCAAACCAAGTAGACTAAGATTACAAAAAAAGACATTTTTTAACGTTAAGTTGTAATTGCATCTCATGCCCCTGCTTGCAGTATTGGGCCTATTTACGGTTCTTGCTTTTGTGTTATAAGTCGTTCACCTCAGTTGTTTACATCCTCAACCAAGCAGAGCCTTGTTTATATCCTTTGCAGCTTGACACCCTATACCCAAGAGGAAACATTCCCCCCAGTCTCCATCTCCCGCATGCACCTTCTTGCATTGAGCATAGGTATGTTCCACTTATGGAACTATTTTTTCTTACTTGAGACACTCGTTTCCTCCTCTGTATCATATCATTCATTTGACTATGAAAAAACAAAAAAAGATGGACGGGAAGGGAATATTATATTATATTGGCATCAATCGTGTCGCCTTTGAGTCCACTTGTCATCAAAATTTTGGATTTAGCATGACCTTAGGAAGCTGAGCTCATTACAGAGAGTTTACTCCCCTGACTGGTTACTCTTCCAGTGCCTATGGAGAGTTTGATCGATTCCTCCTACATCTCAAAGTTTCATCATTGATTCTATGTTGCCAGTGTATTCCATATGTCTCATGCTCTTGTTCAAAGGATGTCTATTAACCTATGTCGACCATTCCTCATAACTCTTGACTTTGCATGTCGACCATACCCTTAATGTGTCTCAGAATCACATGAAGTTGTAGTCATATTGTGCACCCTGGTCCTACTTTCCTCATTGGTAGGTAACCTTGAACTCAACAGTCGACATTTCATCATTGGTCGCTGACTAGGTGGTTTCCCTTGTGTTTGACCACAAGACATCTATTCACACATTGATATTTGTGCAGTGTCTTGGATGAAATTATCCTTATTGGTGGTTTCCTCGCCTTTGTCAGTAGTTTTCCTTATTGGCTGCTATTCAAAGGGTCTTTTTCATGTACTACTTGCACCTGGTACACGCGAAAGACGCACAGGGTTGTTGGTTCTTGAACATTTTCTTTGTCCAATTTCCTCCAAATCATAAATATTTTGCTTTGTACCTCGTGCTAAATGATGAGAGATTCCTTAATTCTCTCCTTTCAGTGGGTCTCCTTCCATCAAATTTAGCTCATCTATTATGGAGACGATACCTAGAGTCTTATGAGTACCTAGAGGCTTGCAGTCATTAGTGGCAGGTTCTCTTGCCATCGACAGTTGGAAATACATCAATGTCTCATGATTGATGCCAAATGTATTATTCAGGTGTTCGACCCTGAATCCTTTATTCACACTTGTAATAATGTACTTGGTGCCTTGATACCTACTTACATTATCGGTAGTTTGTCTTGTGTTTGATAACAGTATACCTCAATGAATGGTAATCAAACAAAATTTCATTGTGTTCTACCTCAACTCCTTTATTCACACGATGTAGACTTGCACCTTTGGCGGATTATGTAGAAGACTTGAAGACATCAATTTATATTCACAAGTTCCTTGAGTTATTTCTACCTTTCATTGGACCAATACCTATGTGACTTTCGTGATCATGGGAGATCATATTGTACTCCATTGTATACAGATATCTTCAGATTGATTTTGAGACTGGTTTTACTAGGCCTTGTTCGTGACTATGAAAACCTTTGGCATGTAACCACCTTTGTATTGCCTAATCATGGCCATGGAAAATTGTTTGTTATATTTTCGCATGGATCTGTAGTGTAATTCAAATTGGTAGCCATGTGTGCAAACTCAGTAAAGATTGTAATGAACAACTAATTCTTCCATCTAGGTCCCCATTAATCCACTTCTTGGTCTTATAATGTATTTCGGCCATCACAAATACTCCTCTGACCTCACACATTTGGGGGCATCTGTTATAGAAATATTTTCCTCACCCTATGCAAACTTTAACAGAGAGACTTTTTCCATTTCCCTATGCATATTTGAAGTCCCTTTTTGCAAATCCCAGAGCTAAAAAAAATATTTTTTCACATATACACGCCATACCTATAGTACAACATGCATATATGCAGGTTGCACCACTATAGACTGCAGACATCGGGATTTGTGCCAAAAATTAAAAAATGGTGTCGGGTTTCCATGTCACGTCACGAGATCCATGATCCTTTACCTTCCATATAATGGAAACATTCTGACTCGAACCTTCAATTCCACTTGAAGCCTACAAATGGGCCAAATCCAAGTTATGGAAAAGAGGACAAGAATTCAACTTTGAGAGAAAATTTACTTTGGAGAAATTGTTCACTTCATATTGAGTCTGCATCCCTTTGTCCTTTAAGTCTGAACACATTGATCATCCCCCAAGCTCTTCCCTACTTGATTTAGAGCCTCATTGTCTCTCTGATATGAGATTTCCTTTGGTGAAGGATTGTTGGTTACTAATTACTGGTCTTACTCTATCATCTGAGTTCTTGACCCTAGGTTCCTATCTTTCGGGCTTCCAACAAAAGCCTCTAAAACTATCGAACCTCCTGGTAAACCAGAAGGCAATGCAACAGCATGCAGAATGCACCGCGTAGTCTCACCAGGGATAACTTTAATGGGTGTTTGTAAGACTCATGTGTTTACAGCCTAGGATTGAGTGCAAGATATGGGATCTGTATTATGGACCATTTATTATAACTTGTGATTGCAACCTACTTTTATTCACGACTTATTCCCTCAATATCACAACAATAATTAAGCAAGCATTGTAACAACTCATTCATTCATTAAGCATAACAAATAACTACTGAAAAGATGATAAATATATGCATGTATTCATCCCATTACATAGATGTTACCATGGTTCATCCCCTCCTGGTCTATGACCAAAACGATTTGTCTCTTGGCTCTTTTATTATGGTAGTTCTGCATATCCGGCGCCGCGCGCTTACAATTCAATTCAGATGGGTAAGATCTATATGAGGTGAACTAGATCGTACCAGGCTCCTCATCCTATGAGCTAACCATTAGATCTTCCTTCTCTCCTCTCCTCTATCTCAACAAGTTACAAAATAGTACATAACAATATTACAATTTGCATCGACTCATGCATATCTATGATGTAACAATGAAAAACCAAACTAACAAGAAGGAACCCCCTATGATACCTACGTATCTATATTTATATATTTCGGTCTCTTCAGTCATTTATAATATATTACCAAAACCCTAACCCTACCGACATTAGGTCTTCCTCCCATGCACAGGTGTTGTTCTTCTTTCTAGTTGTCGCTTTCCTTGTGCATGCCTTCTTGCATGCACGCATGTTGTGTTTTCCTCTAGTTGTTACTTTAGTTTTTGCATGCTTTCTTTCCCCATGATCGTCCTTCTTTCCACTTTGGCCTACTACCAACAGGCCCCCAACACTGAGATGTGGCTCGTCCTGAGTGAGCTAATCCTTCTAAACTTCCTCGATCTCCTTGGTGATCATTTGGAACTTTTCCTTGAGCTCTACTGTTTGTGTCAATGCTTGTGCGGTCTTATCCTTGATTGTGTCCACTACATGGACTGCCACTTCATCACTCAACAATCCTGCACATTCTGTCTAGGTCTATGCTATATGTGTCTTATCTTCCTTTGCCTGTGCCAGTACCTCTGCTACTTGCTCCTGTAATGGCTCCATTTGATCATGATGCTCTTGTTTCTAGGTTTGTGCAGAAATTAGCTCTACCTACAATTTCTTAATCTCCTACGTCCCTTTGACACGTTCTGGGATTGGCATGGTCTTCTACTTCTGCTTGAGCTCTTGGATCCCTGCATTGATCCTTTCCTCTTCCTTGTCCCACCATTGGACCTGTGGATTTTCCACCAACCTTGTCCAAAGTTGTGCTCTTTATCGAACAAGTCAGTTGCTATGATAAGCTGCTTCTCTATCTCTTGTAGCTGCGCTGTTTCATCCTGCTTCCTTTTCTCCTTCACTGCCAGTGAAGTGGTGGGTATGAGATGTTCTCGGATATTCTCGATCTCCTTCTGATATTTCTCTATGTCCTGTGCAATCTAATCAATATTTTCTGCTACTGGAAGTTTGTTCCCTTGTGCGGTGTTTGGAAGTTTCTCAAAAATTCCTCCTACTCTTCATTCCAGTTCGTTCCTGCGTTCCTTTTCCTCCTAAGTTTTGAACTTGTCTTGTTCAGAAACTTTTTCCAGTGCCTCCTACTTCTTTATTTCTTGCTCTAATTCGACTAAGTTTCTGTGTGCGCGAGACTGTACCTCATGGTCGATGCTAACCTGCAACTTGTGTACTGCCCTTGATGGCACCCATGTTAATACCAATTGGATGTGGTTTAAATCCTTCAAGGGTGCCTGCCCCATGATTTCATCCATGCACAACATGCTAGGTGTGATGTATAACATTGCGTTTATGTGTGGTAATGAGTGGACTAGATATTGTTCTTCTACCTCCACTCTTTCGTTGGTCTTTGGTGTTGATGGCTCTATGCTCCTGCTATTTGTACTTCCCCAAATTTCTTAAGGAACTGTCCCATTTCTACTAGCTCTTTTGTAGTTTGTCCCTATGATGTGCTGCATGGTCGAGGTCCTCAGCTAGACAATCCTGGACCATTCTAGCGATCATGTCCCCATAATCCCCCATAATCGTGTATTATGGCAGTGCTTGTTGTGCCTTTGACTTCTTGCGCGCACCTCCTTCCTGCGTGGCTGGTCTCTTATTTCCCCCCGGTTCTTGTGTGTTGGGGTTTGAGGCGGTCTATTACGCTCCCTTAGTCTGTTTTTGTTGTTCTTTGGTCGGATGTATATTTTCCTTATTCTCCTTCTGGGTTCCTTTCTTCTTTGGTGCTTCGTCTTTCTGTGTCAGCTTGCCTTAGCCCATTCTTGGTTGCTTGGGCACTTGGATTTTTGGAGGCTGCATTCCCCCCTGCTCTGCATGTCCTTTTGCTTTTATTTCTGTCACTTCTTGGGTGATGGATGGAATCTTCCATTTGTCGAGCCATTCACTGATGACCATATTGATATCACCCTTTGTAATGAAGTAGCACATCTATAGCCATTGTTTATCCGGATCCTGTCGTTCCTGTGTCCACATTTCTTGTCGTGTGGCCTGGAAATTGGTGATGTCCACATATCGCACGACAGCCTTAGGTGTTATTCTCCACGATCAAATGATGCATTCCTATATGTCTCATAAGTATGCTTCAAATATGATCCCATTCTCCCTCTTATGCCTGGTGTTCGGCCAGGCTTTCAGCTATAGATTCCTCGCTCCCGTTGGCTGTGGTCTGGTACAAAAAACTACATAGCCTGGTTATTTCCATCCCATGAAGGCTATTAAAGTAATCAGCCACGAGTAGTGGAACTCTGTGCCTAGGTCTTGCGCATCCTTGTAGTACTCTAGGAACAATTTCAGTAAGTATGGCAACCAGCTCATTGAGGTGCCTTCTATGCACTGGGCTGCAACTGCAATGACTGCAGTTGGTACTTCCTCCCTGCGGAATTTTCTTAGCAGCTTGCAGGCTAAGATTTTTGCACCCAATTATGTGATTGCATTGTTGATCTATTTGATGACGATTCCTCTCGTCCCTCTGGAGGTGCCATACTTCTTCTTCATTTCTTCCTCCAACACTTTCTCCTTGGATTTGTCCTCCAAAACCAACGTGGGATCCGTACCCGAAATTGTTAAGCCTGTTATTTGGGCAATAAGCTCAACAGTTATGGGGACGGGTTTGTCCAGCCATATGTCCCCTCCATGTGTGACTGCTAACAACTGCTTGATGCATGTTATTTCATTCTGTCCTCTGCTAAAAAGTGGTAGGTTCAATAGACCTAAGATTCATGTTTTCTTCAGCTAAGTTGCCCACTAGTATGGTTGGTTAATCGGTTCTCCAAGATAAATTGTTCCTATGGTCTGTATAAAGACCCTTTGCGCAAGTGATAGGAACTTGGCTTCATTTTCTACATCATGGTATGAGTATTTGAGCTTCCCGACGTGACCCAGTAGCTCTGGTCCTACCTATACCCTAGTTGGTATGCGTGGTAGAAAAATTTCTGCTGTAGGTTTCTTGCAGGGTGAACTTGGTATCTGTATCTTGTCCTTCGACTACGGTGGCTGGATCAAAGTTCCAATGACTTTCAATTTTCCCTCTGTATTCCATTACAACCAAGTTGAGGCAACGTCTACGGTCTCCCCTACTGGGTGTTCTGAGATGGTTGTTTTAGATTCATCTGGCTCCACTGTTGCTGTCAGATTTGATGCCATGCCATTAGCTTTTGGTGTTGTTTCTGTATTCTCTAGTTGCACCTCCTTCTAAGTTTCTGCTTCCTGGTTCTGTGGTTCCTGCATCGCTGCAGTCGTATATACATTGGTGGCCTCCGTTCTTGGTTGCTGGATTTCTTCCAGTATCGGTGTGGGTTGTACTGGTATGCTCTCTGGGGATGGTATTTCATCGATATTGATGACCTCCAATGGCTATTGTTCACCTTCTTCAGCCTGTCCTCATGACTTGGTTTGAACTCTGGTTTGTCTAGCGATATGGCTCAATTCTTCTTGCTTGGGTGGTGCCATGTGGTGAGTATCAAATGGCTGCTGGACTCGAATGGTTTCTATGGTCTCCGTGAACTCTCTCTGTTTTCTTTCACCTCTGTCATTCTTTGTATGCTCTGTCTTCGTGAATAGACTATGGGCTCCTACGTCCATGTGTTGTATGGATTTCCCATGAAGCTTGTCGAGTATGCTTCCTTGGTTATGGGTTAAATGCACCTTAATTGTGGATTCAATCCATCTTCGGTAGTTTCATACTTACCATTACTCCTGTTGTCCCATTTTCTTTTGGTGTGATTAATGTGCCATCCCATCGGTCCTTGCCTCTCTTTAATTTTGCCTAGTGCCATCCTTTCATGCTGCTTTTGCCGCCTTTCTTTTTCCTGCTTGTTTCCATTTGTATGTAACCGTTGTTCTTTCCTTTGCTGAATTCATGTTTCTAACTTCACGTGGCCTTTCTATCTCTGGCATATTGTGCCCTTTTTAGTTTTGTTTCCTTTTTTTTTTTTTTTACTACACGGTGGGTGGTCGATTGTCCTTGTACAACTTCAGTCGGATCCCGTTGATCATTCCTTTGAGTTATGCACCTACTAAATCTCTTAAATGTACATCGCCTCCATCTGTGACAGATATTACTTCGTATGGTTCTAACCAATGCATTCTAAGCTTTCCTCGGTGTTGTAACGATTTGTTGTCATACATGAATACTATATCTCCTTCCTTGAACATTTTCTTCTTGATGTGTCTATTGTGCCAAGATTTGTCTCTTTCTTTCTACACTTGTTGATGGAATCCTGCCAAGATTCGTTCTTCCTCCATGGTCAATAAATTATTCAATCTCTCCTATACTACACCTCGTTTTGTCATTTGTGTGATAGCTGCTACGTGAAAGCTGGGTACTAAAAATTCTAATGGTACTACTACTTCTTGGCCATAAACTAGTTTAAATGGCATGTGCCCTGTCAAATTTTTGCATGTAGTCCTATATGTTCATAATACTATTGGTAATTTGAGTTCCCAGTCATCTCTATTGACGTTACAAATCTTTGTTAGTGCATTCTCCAAAATCTTGTTGAATCCTTCCACTGTGCCATTTGCCTGTGGATGATATGGTGTGCTCTTCTGATGATGGACTTCAAACTCTTCAGTCATCATGTGAATGGTGTTGTTTATGAAGTGCGAGCCTTGGTCGCTCATCAAAACTCTTGGGCACCCAAATCGAGTGATTACCTTTTCGAACAAAAAGTGCATTGTTTTTTCTGCACTGCAATCTTTTACTGGTGCGGCTTCCACCCATCTTGTTAAATATTTCGTTGCAGTTATAATGTACCTAGCCCTTGTTATTTTTTTCGGTGGGTTGATTGGTCCCACAAAGTATATTGCCCACTTTTCAAATTCCTATAATGTTATGGTCGTAATGGCATCTCGTCCCTTCTGTTGGGTTTGCCTACCCTTTGACAAACATAGCATCTTTGATAGTACTCCTTCGAGTCTTTGTGAATCGTTGGCCACCATAGTCCTGCATGCAATACCTTCTGCACGGTAGCTTTACCCACCTAATTCCCTCCTGCTATTCCCTCATGGGCTTCTGTTAAGAATCTTGGTATTTTGTTCTCTAATGTGTAGCTTCGCAAGATGCTATATGTGCCCATTTTATATAACTGTCCGACAATCAGTTGATAGTCGAGAGCGCAGACAACCAGGTTTTTCTTCTGCACGGTGCTATAGTCTTGCGGCACAATACCTGTACTCAAGTACTGAATGATATCTGTGAAGTATTCTTCAGCAATATGTACTGAGAATAATTGTGCATATGGAAATTTGTCTTCTAAATTTGTAGGTTCTTCTCCATTTGTGACCCTCGACAAGTGGTCAAGTCCTACATTCAATTTCCCTAGTTTAACTATTACTTCAAAGTCGAATTCTTGGAATAGTAGTAACCATCGACATATTCTCCCCCATAACACTGGCTTGTTAACGAGGTATTTCAACGTTGAGTGATATGTGAACATTTTAAAGTGCTTTCCCAATAAGTAATGTCTAAATTTATGTAGTGCATAGACCATGGCTAGGGCTTCTCTTTCTGTCGTGTTATAGTTCTGTTATGATTCTGATAAATTTCTGCTTTCGAACGTTATTGGGTGATCCAAGTTTCATGTTCCTGGATGTGCCAAGATATCTCCGAGTGCTATCACTAATGCATCTACATGCACATGGAATGTCTTTTCCCATTCTGGAAATACTAATATCGACACGATAAGCTTCTTTTTCTTCAAGGTATCCAGACCGTGTTGACACTTGTCATTCCAATGAAACTTTGTATCCTTCCTTAACATCTTTTCCATTGGTGTTGTGATCTGTTCATATCCTTTGATGAATTTCTTGTAATATCTTGTGTGTCCTAACATTTCTCTTCATCGATGGACTATTTTTGGTGCTGGCAAGTTAACAATGACTGTGATCTTTGCCAGATCTACCAATAAACATTGTTTGCATACTATGTGGCCCAATAGTATCCAAAACGGTGTTCCAAATATGAATTTCTTGACATTCAATGATATCTGGCACTGTCTGCATCTTTTTAACATCAGACGTAAAACTTCCACATGGTTTTTCAACAGGCTATAGACTGTCCAATCATCTAGGTATACTTCAAGAAATTGATGGATGAATTCCTTAAATGCAGCAATGACTACTCTGGAGAATATTGTTGGTGCATTCTTCAGTCCAAACGACATGACTGTGTACTGATAAGATCCCCATTATGTTGCAAACATGGTCTTGTGTCTATCCTCCTGTGCTATCTTAATCTAATGGTAGCCCGAGAATCCATCAGTGAATGAGTAAGCTTCATGTCCTCCCACTTTCTCTAACACTTCATCTGTGAACGATGTAGGGAACGAGTCGTGTAGTCATGCATTGTTCAACTTCCTCAAGTCGATGCATATTATGATCCCTCTTCCTTGTCTCTTGTCCTGTACTACCATTGGTCTTATCCATTATGACTCCTCAACTGGTTCTATGATGTCGTCTTTGAGCATCCCGTCGATCTCATCTTTAACTTTCTGTTTATATATAGGGTCCAATGTGTAGGGTCGCTTTCTAATAGGTCTCGCTTCAGGTCTGAGTGGTATCTCCATTTCTCCTAGTTCTCCAGCTATACCCTTAATCTCTGTGAATGTTGTGGGAAAGAGGCCACTGTATTCTCATCACAACTCTGTGATACTTTTTATTATTTTCTCATCCCAATAATCTCCAATGCTGGCCATTTTGGGCTGCTCCGTTGTCTCAATGTTAACATTGTTTACCTTGATTGGCGCAAAAATGACTTCTGATTCGATGGTTGGGACCTCCACATCTCTTTCACCTTCTACTTCTTTGATCTGAATATCACATAGATCATCTTCGTCTGGTGCTTCCTCCTGTACATGGTAACATGACAACAATTCCTTGACTGTCTGTTTATTCTGATGTTTCTCTTATGTGATAAATTATTTTTCTAGTTCTTTGAGGAATATTAGTCCTCTGATCCATTTAAGGGCTGCATCTATGTTGGGGTTCTCATGCTCGAATGAGAAAGTGACTGTGAAATTCTATTGCAATGTCATCCATGTCATAGTTCCTTTGCACAATTCCTAGTCCATATACCAATTCACTGGTATGCCCTCTAGAGTATGTATGAAGTGATGAGGCCATTCCTATGGTGGTGTCATTTTACACAACATTCTACATGCCTCCAAGTGTTCCCTTGGTGCTCTGTGTCCTTCATATTTCTGTTGTTTTTTGCTTTTCTCTTCTGTGCCGAACCTGATGCGCAATAACCGCTTACATTGGTACCAGTCTGTGATTGTCTCTTTGTGTGCACTCCACCATCTTGTCGGTGTGGACTTTAGTTCTGAGTCAAGTGCTAACAGTATCTGGTTCTCTAACACTACATCTTCGTACTGTGTCAAGAATATTTCCCAATCATTTTTTTCATGGAAGCTGGGTGGTTCTCTGATTTCTATGCCTATCCATCTTACTGCACGGTCTATTCTTGCACATCTTTGTGTGGATACTTTGTGTAACCTCTGCTGCCAATTCTCTAAACCAATGTTTGAGTCTGTTGTGCATGAAGTATGTTGGGTTTACATAATCCTCATTACGCACAGTTGTTCTGTACAACTAGCCGATTTCCTCTAAATCTAGGCAAGAAGGTTCTGCAAATCTCTCCCCTTATGATGGGTCTAATGGCGCGATGACCCTATATTCCCTGGACTCAAATGTCATTTTCCTGGTCTTCAAATTGATTATGGCTTGGTTTTCAAACACCCAATCTAGAACAAGCAATGTCGGGTAAGGTGTTGTGCCGTCCACTATTTCAATGACTTCATAATCTGCTTTAGTGCACACTCCATCAAGATCTACTGTTACTCCTTTAAGTCTACCTATTGGTAGGAATATGTGTTGGTTTGCTAGTTCAATTGAACAGGTGATTATCCTAATGTGGGCTCTCCCATGCATTTCCATGTCTTATTTGGTAATACATTCACTTCGGATCCTAGATCTTGTATAATGTCTCCCATATTGAAACCCCCAATGTTAGCATTCAATCTAAATTCCCTACCTGTTCTTCTTTTTGTGTGTAGGTGATTAACTCTTTTAGGTTCTATCTTTCCTCCTGTCTCGCTGCTACACTTTTCTAGGATGTTTTTCAATATTTTCATGGATGATGGATCACTTAATACTTTTACACATGATTGCAAAAGGCCTTTGATTGTACTTACTTGTCCCGTGGGCTACATTTCATTGGTATGATCCAATGATGGAGGCATCTCATATTCTGGTGCTTCCTTGTGTGGCTGCGCAGTTGAAGTCAATGTTGTGTCCTCCTTCTGAAATTCTTGTCTAGCCTCCTTAAAGTTATCCTTTTCCTTTTGCGCGTCGAAATTCTTTCTTGGTTCAGTGTTCTTCTTTACCCATTGGTTCTACACTGATTCCTGTCGAACTGCATCAATGCCTATTTTATCTCCACCATGGGTAACTATGTTGATATTCCGTCCTTCATCCCTTGATTCGGCTGAAATCCACTAAACATTCTAATCATTCTGGTAACTCTTTTCCTGAATCTTCACTACTAGTGTCGGACATTCCTCTGTATCATGGTCCGATGCACAAAAATACATACACGTTGCTAGTGGAAGTGGTCATTCCCTTTCATAATGTCCCGGTTGCTGAAAATTGTGGCATGTGACTAGTCCTCTACCTCGTTCGAAACCTCCTCTAGCTTGTCCTCCTCCTCTGTAGCCTGCACGATCACCTCACGACACATTATACTGAGGTGCCTGATTATACTGTGCGGTATTGTACTGAGGTTGTGTCGGGTTGTACTGCGACTGCGTGTTATTGTAGGGTTGTTGCGCAATATTATACTGTTGTTGTGCAGTGTTGTATGGCATTGGGGCTTGATTGAACTGTGGTGTTTCTTTCCCAGTCATCATTTCAGCCTGTATCTTATATGCATTTGATGTCCTTTCTCGCATCAACTCCATAGTTCTACAGTTTTTATCGTCGTGGCCCACTGACTTGCAAAAGGTGCAATATGAAGTCTTTAGAACTGTCTAGTATTTCTGCATCATCGTGCAGTGATAAGGGTCATGACCTGGTTTCTTGCATATTTCACACCATAGTCCTCCCATTGGTAATGGATTCAGCATTCTTGCTACCATATACTGTGTGAACATTGGGCATTCATTCTTTTGGTCTCCTTTCATCCTACACATGGTACACCAAATGACTTCTCGTTTGTCCTTGTTCTTGTTCTAGTTCAGCTAGAACGTGAGATTCTTCAAATCCTCCTTTAGTTCTTTGATAGCTGGGTCTGTCTATTGGTACTGGTTTTCTTCCAGTTGCAAGGCTGCCTTCAGAGCCTCTGCCTGCATTTGAAATTTTTGTTGTTGTAAAGGGTATTGGAGTAGTGAATTGACAAACAGGTGCCGATGCTGCATATTGGTCATGAGGTATTTTAACTTTCCCTTCAGCCGCTTGAATCTATGGTCAATATCCCACACAAACTCTCTTGGTTTCTGTCTTATTTCGATCATCTCGTTCATGTAGCGGTCCTATGAACTTAGCTTCTGGAACTCATTAATCAGTAACTTCTCAATGTCTTCCAGTGTCCTGGTCATCCTAGGGGCACTGTTTGTGTCTAGACTCATGTACTAGTCTAGTACGCGGTCTCTTAGTGTAATAGCTAGCTGCACGAGTTTGGTATCTTCATCAGTGATCTGTTTTGCTTCCCAAATATTTGCACAAATAAACAAGTTCTTCTCAGGGTCTTCTACTGCTTCTCCCTGAAATTATGGTAACCTGATATGGTAGGATCGTGCCCTACCATTCTAAATAATGAAATACTACATCCTCTGCATGGTGTAGATACTTGACTAGTGCTACCTGAACTGGCTCCTCCAGTTGTTGTTCCTTGTGTACATGTACTTCTTGCTGTTGGATTTCCTCCAAACTGCAGTTGTCTAAATGGTGGTGTTATCTTTGGTGTATTAGTTGCACATGGTTTTATGGGTTCCACATTGACATTAATATGGATAGGATGGTTTCCTTCTCCTCCTGTTCTTGGACTTCTCGTTTTCCTCTTGTATGTCGCACGCATGATTTCCTCAATCTGTTCCACAGCCCGAAGATCATCTACCTCTTCCTCATCACTCGCCAAGCCTTCCCTCATGGCTATAGCTCTCTTCTTGGTGTTCACCTTGTATTGGTAGGGTGCTTCACTATGCATCTTTCCCATTGACACCAAGATCCACTTGATCTGGTCGTCGTCCATCATGATCGGGTCCAAGTGTTCCTCCTCCTTCTTGCCTTTATCCTTCTCTCCTTCCATTTATCCTCACTCTGTTAGTGCTTCCCCCCTTCCACCATGCATGCAGGGAAGTTTAGTTGTCTGATTCCATTGTCATTACCCTTTTTCTATATAACAATATCTTAATAGAAGTATATAGTGATTGGATGTACCTTCCTCGAGGTCTGCGTAGAAATTATTTCTCCACTGCGTTGTATGAGTTCGTTGTGTCCATGACAAACTCTGTTATGAAGCCTGCCACAATATTATCAAGCCAAAATTCCACTACGTGGGCGAATTTGTTGTTCACCTTCTATAACTTCCCAATTTGTACTGGGGTCCAATATAGCTGTCAAATCCAGTTCATCGCATGGTTATCCTTCAACCTTAGTATCCACTCTTGTAGTAGATGCAGAAAATCATAGAAAAAGACTTCGAGTAAATCAATAAACACGTATTTGTCCAGATATTTGCGAGGTGTGATTCTAGGGTTTCTATTGTATTTCTGTGGAAACTCAATCTCTTTGGTTCTCAACTGAGTTTTGATTTATGCTTTTGTGGGGTTCCACGGTCTCAACATCCCTTATAATGGCTCATTTCTCTCTTATTTTCTTTGCTTGTTTCCCGCTCCCTCTATCTCATATACTCAATCCTCCTTTGTTCCTTCCAACGACAACATAACCATTTGTTGGTTACTAATTACCGGTCTTACTCTATCATCTGAGTTATTGACCATGGGTTCATGTCTTTCGGTTTTCCAACAAAAGCCTCTAAAACTATCATCCCTCCTGGTAAACTAGAAGGAAACGTAGTAGCACATAGAATGCGCCATGCAGTCTCACCTGAGATAGCTTTAATGGGTGGCTATAAGACTCATGTGTTTACAACCTAGGATTGAGTGCAAGATATGGGATCTATATTCTGGACCATTTATTATAACTTGTGATTGCAACCTACTGTTATTCATGACTTATTCCCTCAATATCACAACAATAATTAAGAAAGCAATGTAACAACTCATTCATTCATTAAGCATAACAAATAACTACTAAAAATATGGTAAAGATATGCATGTATTCATCCCATTACACAAATGTTACTGTGGTTCACCCCCTCCTGGGATACATCCACAAATATTTGTCTCTTGGCTCTTTTATTATGGTATTTATGCATATTCGATGCAGCATGCTTATAATTCTCCTCAGATGGGTAAGATCTATATGAGGCGAACTAGATCGCACCAGGATCCTCAGCCTATGCTCTAACCCTCAGATATTCCTTCTCTCCTATCCTCTAGCTCAACATCTTACAAAATAGTACATAACAACAATATAATTCGCATCGACTCGTGCATATCTATGATGTAACAATGCAAAACCGAACTAATAAGAAGGAACCCCCTATGATACCTACGTATCTATATTTATATCTTTCAAGTTCTTCAGTCGTTTACAATATATTACCAAAACCCTAACCCTACCGATGTTAGGTCTTCCTCCCATGCGTGCATGTTGTTCTTCCTTCCAGTTGTCGCTTTCCTTGTGCACACCATATTGCATGCACACATGCTGTGTTTTCCTCTAGCTGTTACTTCAGTTTCTTCACGCTTTATTTCCCCACGATCGTCCTTCTTTCCACTTCGGCCTGCTTCTAACAAGGATTGAAGTGGTGGAGACCCAGCTAGAAGGAACTTAGTTTCTTTGTTCTGAACTGTGCCGACACAGGATTTTGTAATTCATTCACTTCTGTTCACTACATTTCAATAGAAATACTCTTTTCTCATCCAATTAATATCTTTCAAATATATGAATTGTTATTCCATGGGAATATTTGTGATGAATGTTTATGGATTATGCTATTGAATGTGCTAACATTATATATTATCACCATATGCTTGTGTTTCTTGGTTGTTGAGGACTAGTTGTAGGTGTATTTCTTTGAGTCAAGTTCTCAACAATGGACTTCAACGAACGTTTGGATGAGGTAGGCATTTATCTTATCTTGATAGCATATTTTTTTATATAGCATACTTGAGTTTAGAGTTGATTTCTACAGTCATTTCTGTCTGTTGTGGTTTACCCCTAGCTATAGAGAGATTTTCCTTGTAACAAATATTTTGATGTAAAAATATGTATTTATAAGTAAACATATATAGTGATGTTTACTAAGGATAGTGAAAATATAAGGGGGAGGGGAATGTAACACTCTGATTTTGATCCCTGGAAATGTAATGTGTATATGTGATTTAGTTTATGAGCCAAACAATATGGCTGAGGGATAAGCAATGTAAATGATGAACACCAAAGTTATTAATACAAAAAATATACATCGTTGGAGGCAAGGCAAGGGGTACTAAAATGATGGGTGGTTATGATTCAGAGAGAGAGGTATAGGAGGGGGATAAAGGGGGCTCAAAGAGGCCAATGACAATATATATATTTTTATTACAACCCAAAGTTCTTTGACCTTAACTTTAGTTAAAGGTGTATGAAGTTTGGGTTGTGAGACGAGGTAGTTTTGAAGACTTCCTATAGTGACAAGTGGTTAGTTGGAGCCATGCACACTTAATCCTTAGTATTGCGGAGTTATACGTCATTCTGTTAATTATTCTAGCATGATTCAAGATATAAGGGTAGGGAGATAAGTATTTAAGAGGGATTAGGTTTTCTGAATGTAATTCTATTGGGAAATTTCCAATAGCATGTGAGAATGTTGTGTATGATAACTCCATTTACAATAGAGAATCCCTATAGATCCTAGCATTGATATTTTCATGGTCAATTTGTATTGTATCCTAGGAAAGAGGTTTGATATCCCAAGAGAATGCATTGCAGAGAAGGGGATCCACTCTTTGTGTTATGTAGATTGAAGGGGGAAAGAGAGATGGTGATTTGGAATGGTTTTGTGAGTGAACATGTTAATAAATCAGTGGGAAATTGGGTGGAGAGAGTGCTTGTTTTTCTTTTGGGAATTATATCCCTAGCTCAAGGGTGGTATATTTTAGAAAGACCTAGTGAAATAGTGCATAAGGTTGGGAGGAACGTCCCACATATAAAACCTCTCGACACTATTATCAATCCATGTCAGCAAAAGAAGCGGATGAAAGTAAGTTTCAAAACAAAGGAATACTCAACATCAAAGCCATTGGAACTTGTACACACAGGCCTCTGTGGGCCAGTAATAACACAAAATTTAAAAGGTGTTAGTTATTTTATGCTTCTTAGTAATTATTACACAATAATGACACGCATTACATTTATTAAAGAAAAATATGAAGCATTTGATAAGTTTAAATATTTCAAATCCCTAGTTGAAAATGAGATTGATTTAAAAATCAAGTTCTTAAGGTAAGACATAGGAGGTGAGTTTATATCTTATTAATTCAATGAATTTTGTGACAATCATGTTTTAGCAGCAAGGACTCCAAAACAAAATGGAGTTCTAGAAAGGAAGAATGAAAAAGTACAAGAAATGGCTAAAACAATGTTGATTGAAGCCAAACTACCAAAAACCTTTTGGAGAGAAGTAGTTAGAATGACAATCTACATTTTGAATAGAGCTCAAATTAGAGTGAACAAAAACAATACACCTTATGAATTATGGAAA
>JASDQU010737255.1:63390-75107 GCA_032191745.1 Picea mariana | reverse complement strand
AAATGGAGTTCTAGAAAGGAAGAATGAAAAAGTACAAGAAATGGCTAAAACAATGTTGATTGAAGCCAAACTACCAAAAACCTTTTGGAGAGAAGTAGTTAGAATGACAATCTACATTTTGAATAGAGCTCAAATTAGAGTGAACAAAAACAATACACCTTATGAATTATGGAAATACATACCATCTACAGTCAAATACTTAAAAGTATTTGGGATCAAGTGTTATATAAAGAGAAATGAATATAAGTTAGGAAAGTTTGATTCCAGAACATATGAAGATATATTTATTGGATATGCATCTGGAAGCAAGGCCTACAAATGGTACAACAAAAGACTGCACAAGGTTGTAGATAGTATTGATGCATGAATGAATGAAGTAATAACTCAAGAGGAAAAGTCACAAAGAAACGAAGATCCAGAGGAGACAATCTACAAAGAAGAAGTAAAGGAAGAAGATAAGAAATAGAACACCAATATCCAAATACAACATCCAAAATTATCCAAAAGAATCATCTAGAAAGTCATATTCTTGGTGATATAGATGCAAGAGTTATGACTTGAATAAGATTGAAATTTTGTTTGTTATCTCAAATAGAGCCAAATAATTTTACATAAGATAGTGAAGATAAGCATTGGGTTAATGCTATGGAATAAGAACTAAATCAGATTGAGAAGAATGAGACATGAGAACTTGTTCCCAGACCAAAAGAAAAGAATGTGATTGGCACCAAATGGGTCTTCAAAAACAAATTGGATGAAGATGAACAAGTAGTAATAAATAAAGAAATATTAGTCTATAAAGGGTATTCTCAAGTTGAGGGTATTGAATTTGAAGAAACCTTTGCTCCAGTTGCAAGAAGACGAGAAATCATAATGTTTTTAGCATTTGCATGTTTCAAAAACTTCAAAGTCTATCAAATAGATGTCAAGTCATCCTTTCTAAAAATGGAAATTTAGAAGAATTATGTATTGAGCAACCATAAGGATTTCAATTGTCAGAAAACAAAGATCATGCATCTAGTCTAAAGAAAGCACTCTATGGACTAAAGTAAGCTCCCATATTTTTTTATTCAAGACTTGACAAATACCTACAACAACAAGGTTTCAAAAGAGGAAATCCAAATAGAAATATTTACATCAAAATAAATGATGAATATATGTTTATCATTTTGTTTTATGGCGATGATATATTGTTTGGAAGTAATGTTGACAGAATGAGCCAAATGTTTGCAGAAGAAATGAAAAAAGAAATTGATATTTCCATGCTTGTAGAATTGTCTTCTTCTTAAGGTTGAAAATTTATAAATCAAGCAAAGGAAGATTCATTTCTCAGACCAAATATATCAAGGAAATGTTGAATAAATTCAGAATGGAAGATTGTGCACCTATCGGTACACCCATGATCATAGGATGCAAGTTAAGAAAAGATGACGAATCTCCATAAGAAAATCAAACACTATACAGGTGAATGATTGGAATCCTACTATATGTGACAACATCAAGGCCATATATCATGCAAGCAGTAGGATTGGTTGCAAGATTTCAATCTGCACGAAAGGAGACATATTTTCAAGAAGTAAAAAGAATAATCAAATATCTGAAAGGCACATTGAAATTTGGACTTTCATATTCAAGATGTAAGGTATTCACTCTAATATCATATACAGATGTGGATTGGGCAGGAAGTATTTATGACAAGAAAAGTATGTTGGTTTCTAGTTTTGATCCTTTCACTAGGCCCATTCACCTCCAATTTTGACTCCAAAACCTCTACTTTTTTCTCATTATCTTTTGATTACTTTGATTTCATTTACTCCATCCATGATTTCTTAAAATCATACCATTCATTCCAGATACAAACAAATGAAAATTGAAATTATTATGATTATATGTTCTACAAATAATCATTTTTTGTGTGTCCAAATGGATTTTTCATACTTACTGATTTCTTCACCTTTGATTATGATACCAATTTCCGACCAATATAACCATATCTAATCCTTATGATCCATCACCATCAAATGATGATTTTTGTATGAAATGTAATCATGATTGTAAATAGACATCATTAGATATGATGCAACCCTGTCATGATATGATGCTCCGATGGTCCTTCATACATTTGTGTTAATCTATTAAATGATCACACAAGTCACCTCATTCTCCATCATTTTCCCCGTCTCTTTGTAACCTCCTTCTAAATTTCATTTCCATCACCCTATACCTATTCTTGTTGTAAGGAATCTAAACTGGCACCTAGAAAATCCACTAGAAAAAGAGGGGAAAAATGGCAGTTCCCTTTGTGATCATATATGAGCTATAGGGAGTATCTCTGTTCGATGAGTTTCCTACATGCATATTTGTTTTTCAAAAAGTGGGGTTACTGCAACTATTTGATAAATTTCAAGGGAGTTCAGTGAAACATTCAATGGAAGGACAACTCAGGTGGAATACATAAGGGTCGTTGGCTACAATTAAAATCTTGGAAATAAAAGGTGAAAATTAGTTCAAAAGTCAGAGGATGAAGGGTAAAGGATGGACATCCTTTTTACATAAGTCTCATAAGAATCCAAACTAGACCAAAGGGGTTTCAAGGACCTAGCTAGATGATCCATGGAAATACCCAACCTTCTTCATCCAAAAATATTTAATTTGTGAAGGAAGGTACATCATAATATTTCTCTACCATATTCGTTATTACAACATTTGAAAAATAAAAAATTCAAAGGATAAATATGCCCTATTTCTTATTGAAAAGTATTAAAAAAATGGTAGTGGTAGTTCAAAAAAATCTTCCAAACAAAGAAAGATTTTTGTATCATCATGCTCTAATCAAGCTGTTTGTGATGGATACAGTTGTAGAAAATAAATGAAATATGGGAAGAAATTTTTTTAAGAAATTTTTTTCAAGAAGTTGGGGCATTTAGTGAAATATAGAGGAAAATGAAAAACCATGTAAAACTCTACGTCAACTATTATAGGAATTAAAAAACAAGAAGAAACATATAGATAAGGGTTTACAACCTAAAGAACATGAAAAATAAAAATCCAAGGAAAAATATCCTTAGACATCTGTGAAGGTTATCACTCAAAAAATAAGCAAGGAAAATTCCACTTTGTCTACTTTATTTTTTCACACAAAAAATTTCCTGTAGCAAAATACTTTTCCATAAATAGAGAAGAAATTGATTTGTTAATATCTCCAAAACCGTGAACCCACTGAATGTTAAATTTGGATCGTAAATGTATCAAGGTATGATGAATAAACACAAAAAATTTCAAGAAAATATAGCTTATATTTTTTTAAAAAATTGACCATCATCACCTTCATCCATTTTTTTTTCTCAAAATTTGTGCATCTTTTGGATGCAGTTTTTAGTGAGAAAAAAATAGCGGTGATACCAATAACCACACCAAATTTCATAGAAAACCAATTTATAGTTTGAGAGATAATGGATAGACAATAATGCTACAAGAAATTGGTTATAGGAATTTGAGTGACTCTGGTGAAGCAAGTTTTCACATGTGGATAAGACTTAATTTTCATTTTCTGTTGTTTCAGTGTGCTAGAGTATTTTACAGGATCACTAAACATTGGAGTGGATTTGAATAAGTAGAAGCATGGACACACATTGGTAATATGCTTGGGATATTACACATGAGAATAATTTGGACACATCACATACAACTGGAGTAATGTGAATTTGGGTTTACTAAAAGAAATTTAACCAATTGCATGAGGATATGCAACATCCTATTTCCGGGGGAGATGTCGGGTGCTAGTTTTGATCCTTTCACCAGGACCATTCACCTCCAATTTTGACTTCAAAAACTCTACCTTTTCCCATTTTCACCTAATTATTGGCATAATGAGCATCAATAAGGAAATACATTTGCTTTTTGAGTTTAACTCTTATTTTTTCTTGTAAATGGTATTAAGAGCTATTTATGCAACAAAATCACCTAAAATTTAGTTATTATAGGAATTAACTCTGTTTTATAAGTTATTACATGAATTGAAGGTTAGCATACTTCCACATGTTCAAAGGGATAATCTCCACCTGGAGGCACTTCATCGACATCGTGAGATGGTAATTTACTTATTGTACCATTCTCAAGGAATTCGACCCTCGGTGGTCAATGCATGGTCAAATATGAGAGACAATTACAGGAAATTCACAGAAATAATTGCAAATCTTCCAGCTTGCTCACAAAAACAAGAATGTAATGCCCAAGGGAGAGGAATAAGGTTCAATCACTCAGAATATCAATGATTCAACTCATAGGATCATGGATAAGTTATTCTAAGTGCTAAAATTAAGTTCTAAATGATTTTTCTGCAATCAATTTTGTAAAACATAGTGTAATCTTAAGTTTTTGGGAAGTGATAATCAGAGGTAATTTTTGGAGCAATGAGGATGAATCAGGGAATTCTATGACACAATTTTGTGCAGCATAGAGTCATTTAGGTGACACATGTGGTATATTTCCAAAAAAGTGCAAGTCATGGGATGTACAAGTGTTTCTTCAAAACAAAATTTCAAAACTTTTCATGTTGCAACTGGTTTTCAATTTTGTTAGTTTGTAAAACCCAAATCTGATCTAATTGGTTAGTTATAGGATTGGGGAATTGGTTCTTAGCCTCTCCATTGAATATTTTTCATAAACATATCCTCAAATAACAATACAATAATTCAATGGGAGTGAGAATATTATGATTATGAACCAAAACTTCTTGTAATTGTTGAATTGTACTAAAACATTAATACAATGGAGCTTTGCCTTTAATTTATGAGTTATATCTTTCACACTGTCTGATTTTTCCTTAAACAACATATTTTAGGAGGGCCCCCTAGTCTATTTTGTATTTTTTTAAGTTGTTTTCATTACTTGCATTCATTTCCTATAGATTTACATGTGTTTTTACAATTTCTTGTAGATTAAGAGTTCATTTTAAATAGTTTGTAGGCAATGTTACTTTCACTACAGTGATTAACGATTGTTCCAGATATTGATTCTAAATACAACAACTTGCTTGATTTATCTTTCATCTACCATTCCATACAAACAGTCATCACACAAATACACTAAGAGTTTGAACTAATTCTGCAATTCCTTTCTGTTTTTTTTCTCAACACATTTCCTTATTGCATTAATGGAATAATTTTCCTTTCATTAATCCTTTTAACACACACTTGGCAATACCCTTGTTGGTATTGAATTTTGCTTGACTAAAACAGAGTGCATTCGCAAGCAGACACACTTTGAAAACACATAATTTACTTTTATTACGATTCCCTACCATTGATTGTTAAGTCTGAGTGATCATGGCCAAAATAACCAATTTGTGTTTATGAGTCCGACACTTTACTGATTTGATGTTAGTAGAAGTTTCTTAAGCAATCTCAGAACTAGTTCTACACATATTGTGCACGTGTCTCATAATTTTACATATCTAGATTGATAACCAAATTCTAAGGAATCTATACCACTAGATCAACCCAACAAGGTACCAGTGGAGAGGCATCCTTTCTAGGTATTTGTTTGGTATCATGGTTGAGAAAGAATAGAACTTCAATCTCTGTATCCACAATAACCAAATATATTGCAGCAACAACATGTTGTGCACAAGTTATCTAGATGAAGAAGACATTGAAGGATATCAAGGTATAATATGATCCATCAATCTCAATCATCTGCGACAACACAAGTGAAATCAACATTTCAAAGAATTACATTATGCACTCAAAGATGAAGCATATTCCAATAAAATACCACTTCCTAAGAGAAACGATAGTCGAGCAAAGTGTCAAACTAGAATACATTACCACCAAAGAACACATTGCAGATGGTTTTACCAAACCCCTTCCTAGAGACACATTCAAATATCTCATACATAATTTGAGAGTGATATCCCTCTCATATTGTCATTAAAGAGAAGCACAAGCTCAAGGGGAGCAACCCTTTTTCCATTGATGTCAAAGGGGGAGAAGTTGCAGACACGGGGAGTATCAAAATTGACTAAGGGTTACCATCAATGACAAAGGGGTGCATTGTTGGAAATATTGTTATCATTGATGTCAAAGTCAAAGGGAGAATACAGATTTCCAATATAAATATTGTGAGATGGATATTGCTGGAAATACTGTTTTTGGATTTTTAATGATCAATTTTGATACCCTATATTTGAAGGCATTTTTACCCTACATACCTAGCTCAAATGCAAGCACAAGTTATATGGTTGGAAATATTATTTTGCGACCTTTCCAATGATATATATAATTCCCGCTAACTCTCTGAGAATGAGGAGATATGAATTTTTCCTTCTGACAATCCAACCAGAAAATTGAGGTCGACTCAACCAATCTTTATAGGTCAGCCCTAAAAGTGGGGACAAAATTACTATAAATATAGGATAGATATGTGAATTTGTAGAGAAACCAAGCAAGAGATTAATTATTAGGTGCATAAAAGTGATATGAGGTGCGCTAAAGGTGTTGGGGTTTCTTTCTAGGATCTAAAGTTGTGAAAGAGAAGTCTAAGAGATTTTCTTGAGGTCTTTCTTGTTCTCAAGGTGTGCTATGAAGGACTAAAGGTATGTGATGTTGTCATGTGCATTGTTTGGAGGTTTTGATGTTTCCATCAATGGATTTCTTCATCAGTGTATGTTTTCATCAGTGGATGTTTCCATTAGTGGATGTTTCCGTTAGTGGATGTTGTTGTCAGTGGATGTTGTCTTTGGTGGATGCTGTCATCAATAGATGTTGTCACTAGTGATTGCATTCTAGGAATGATGCTATGAGGATTGTTAGTTTTTGAAGGATTTTCTATGGAATAAAGCATGTAGGTGAATTCATAATTACTTCTTGTATGAATATCTTGGATTGGTGTCTACATATATATTATTGAGTTGGTGCTCATTGAGGAGATTGGTGTCTCCAGTAGGTTGGTGCCTACATCTTGTTGACTTGGTGCTCAGTTGAGGAGATTGTTTTCTCTAGTACGTTGGTTCCTACATCTTGTTTATTTGGTGCTCAATTAAGGATATTAGTGTCTCTAGTATTTTGGTGCCTAAAGAAATTTATAAATATAAGGTTTTTTGGTTTTCTCTCGCAAGGAATAGTACATATGGGTGGATTATTCCACAAATTGTTTCCACGCTTCCACTAGTTTCATCATTTTTTTAAATAGGGTGGGATTTTCATTGATATTGCCATGAAATTTCTTCGCAATATCCATGAGAATCTTATTTTAACCTAGTCGGGATTTTCGTCGCTATAGCGACGAAAATTTTGCCTATCTCATTGGTCGGTGTTAACGGCTAGTTGACTATTTTATCTATATATACGTGACTTTAAGAGACTTTGCGACATAATTTCTATAGTTGTGAAACTGTTCTTGGCTTTTGTTTGAGCTATTTATTTTTTCCGTCACCCACTGGTTGAACAAATCCAATTCTAGATCTACATAGCTTGGATTTTGAACTTGTAAGGTTAGTATGCTATTTTTTATTGATGTACTCATTTAACTTGTAAAGTTTTTTTCAAATGTCCAAATTTCATTTAGCTTGTTTTTTCCATGATAATATATTATAATATGTGTAGTACCATATTTCATGTCTTTGGTTTTTGGATCTAGTGAGTATATTCTATGGAAAAGGGTATGTGGATTCCATAATATTCTAGGTTTATGGAATCCACATACCCTTTTCCCTTCAATTGTAGCTATAATCTCTCTCTCTTTTCATTGATAAAGATATGGAATTCCTTTTGAAACTCAACCCTGATCAGTGAAATGATAGTAATTGATTGTCATTTTCTTCTCTCTTTTATTTTTAAGACCTAACAAAAAAACACCAACAAAGCTTGATTGAAGCTTTGATACCACTTGTTATAACATCCCTAGTACCCAAAAGGGATCACACTTGCATAAATTGAAAATAATATAACAGTGAAAATAATGGTTGAGATACTTGCACACCTAATGGTTGGCATCTAGCACTTACTAATTCAATTAAATGAAGGAAGAAATCTCCATGAATAAAATATTAATGAAGTTGGTTGTTATATTGATAAATGACAAGTTATGGTATATATAAGATAGGGAGGAAACTCATGTTTATAACAACAAGGGTAATAGCTAAAATATATTGTAACATTTACCTCTTCCGCATAAATTCTTTGCTATCCTCAACATTTCCCTCTTCTTCATATATATTAAGAGAAATATTAATAACATTTCCCTCTTCCGCATAAATTCTTTGCTATCCTCAACATATTGTAATAAATAATGGGTAGATTTACAAAAGTCAAAATGATTTTGACTTGCAATCGATTGCTATATTCCCTTCTTTAGAAGGGACTAATAAGATACACAAACGATAACCCTAAACGTATGTTAGGTATATATGTTGTTATTATATAAAGAAAACATTTGTACACATATGAACTTATTATAAAGATGTTATATATGTCGTCATGATGCTTATCCTCTACACATATGATCACCTTATTATAAAGATGTAGCCGGTCACTGTAAATAAACATATCATAATCGAAAGGAGTAGCTAAAATATAAAAAATTGACAACTTAATGTTTGGTATGGTGAAGTCACGACAAAGATTTTTCACAATGAACGAAAATGATAGGAATCTTTCTTAGTTAAGAGCAACATTAGAGGCGAGGGGCGATGGAAAATGTTATTTCCCTTTCTATGATTGCAGAGGCTTGCAAAATAAAATACTTTTAATCATAACAGCCCAAAGACATTGTCGGGAGAAGGGGCATGCCGAAGGGGGTTAAAAATATTGTCCCTCGGTAAGAGGATTCAATATTTAATGTATTCTCTGTAATAATCAATATGTCATGAATTTTAGTAACATTTCTTATCGAGATTTTTATATTTTCTATACACACTAAATTTTCTACATTGTTTTTAAATATATAGACGATGCCCCCAAAATGTCGACATCCAGAGAGTTATTTGCCAAGTATTAGAAGAAATACTACTTTACAGGGAGATGAACTTTGAGATCAGAATATTGAAGCTGTTGATCAAGTTATTAATGATGATATGGATGGAGATAATGTTAGTGATTCAAATCAGGAAGATGAGATACATAGATTGATCCAAGACACATTTGCTCCAATGGATGAGGACAACTAGGATGATAGTCATGATGTTGATCCTCTACTCGAGAAGTCACGTCAACCTCTTTATGAAGGCTCAACAACAAATATTTTATCTGCTATATTGTTGTTGGTGAACCTGAATGTTTTGAATGGTTTATCAAACACATGTCTCACATAGATACTAAGGTATTTAATTTGTTAATTATTTATGCCTGCATGTTCACAAATACTTAAAACTTTCAATTTTTTCCTATATTGCTATTGTTTTCTAATTTGTAAATTAGTATATTGGATGATATATTGATGATTAATATTGTTTACATTGACTTATTGTTTATAATTTTGTAGATTGTTAGGTGATGTTCTATTACCGACGTCAAATATTTTTCCACGCACATATCGAGAAATATCCGTGATTATGAAAGAAATTGGAATGGACTATCAGGCTATTGATGCATGTCCTAATGATCATATCATATATTATGGACAATATGAATTAGAAAAAGAATGCCCACAATGTCAAATAAGTATATATCGAACTGATAAAGCTTCAAAGAAGGTGCCTTGCAAAGTTCTTCGTTATATTATGATAATTCCATGTTTCCAGCGGTTGTTCAGGTGCCAAAGTATAGCACAGTTTATGGATTTCCATTCAAAGAACAGAAGTCGAGACGATGTTCTTCAAATTCCTGCAGATGGTTCTACATTGAATTACATCAAAGAAAAGTCACCACTTTTTAAAGAAGAACCTCGTAATGTTAGACTTTCGTTGGCAGCTGATGGTGTCAATCCATTTGGAGAGCTTCGTTCTATGTACTTAGTGTGGCCTGTTTTTGTTATAAACAATAATCTTCCTCCTTGGATGTGAATCAAGAGAGAGCACACAATGTTGGAAATGATTGTTCCAGGTATTTAATTATCTTTTATTTGCTTTAAAGTATGACAAAATACTTCATTTCTTTGTTTCGTGCATGGTAATTATTTATTTTATATATCACGACATCTAGATAAGTATAATTAATCATGCATTATGTTGAACCAATTAGGTAGGTACCAGGTTAAAGATATGAACATATATATTGAGCCTCTCATTGATGAGTTGTTGAATTTATGGGTTGGCGTCACTATGTATGACATCTCTAGACCGATAGGGAAAAAATAGTTTCAATTCCATGGAATACTATCATGGACAATTCATGATGCTCCCGGGTTAACACATTTTTGTGGTATATTGTTACTTTATTTTGTGACTTAATATTATATATATTTATTGAAAAAATCATGCATTATTTTAAATTGTAACTCTAATTTGACACTACATTTATTCATATATCTTGTAGGTCTTCAAACAAAGGGTAAATTTGCATGCCCAGTTTGTGGTCCGAGGATAAATTCTCTTTGTTCAAGGAGTTTAGAAAAGGAAGTGTTTGGATAGTATAGGCACTTTCTGCCTAAGAACCATAGTTATCGAACTACAGACAAAACAAAATTCAATGGTAAAGAAGAAAACGGAAAAAAACCATGAAGAATGACACCTCACCTATGGAAGTTGGAATATATTAGAAATCATCAAGGTACGCAAATTATTTATGTATGACCTATTATATAAATCTTTGGTTAATTTCATTTTGTCCCATTAATTAGTGTTAATTTCAATTTGTTGATGTTTCATGAATGTCGTTAAGGCATGAATGGGCTTCCACGAGGAATGAAAAGTTACCCGATGCAATTCAGTAGATTTCCATACTACGAGCACCTACAAATAGTTCATTTGTCTGATACAATGCATATCGGGAAGAACATAACAAAATTATTATGGCGAATATTAGATGGAAGGATTGACAAAGAGAAAATTGGAAAGATTTGTTGTGACATCCAGGAAGCTAATCACATATTGCAAAGTGCTATTATTAATTCTAATGGCGATGGTCATGAAAAAAATACTAGTCTTCCTTGGTTATTGACTGAGAAACAGAGAAATATTTTAAAAGAGGTCATTCGAAAAATTAGGTTTCCGACGGGGTTTTCGTCAAACATACAAAATATCTTAACTAAAAAAGGTGAATTTGGTGGGGTTAAAACACATGACTGGCATACATTCATTAAGTTAATTAGTAGGTTATAATATATTTCCTTATTGGTACGCATTTTTTGGAAACAAATTATTTATGTACTTGGCAAATACATGAGGTAAGTATTGTTTTATAAGAAAAATGTACTTCTTATGTGATTTGTAGCGGAACTTATTGACATATTATCTTTTATCTGCAAATTTATGTATGCCTTGATATTATTTTATTGCATCAACATTTGTAGATGGCTATCTTCAAAAGAAATCCATAAAGAAGATATAAGGTATTGGAAGAGAGAAATTCCCTGACTAATGTGTCAAATGCAACAATATCTACCTCCAACATTTTTCAATGCATAAGAAAACTACCTCATACACCAAGTTGAGGAGATTGAATTATGTGGACTAGTACACACAATGTCGATGTGGATGGTGGAGAGGCAATTGAAGTCACTGAAGGCTTTTGTTAGACAAAGAGCACGTCCAGAGGGTTCTATGGTTGAGGAATATATGG
>JASDQU010737255.1:10924-21423 GCA_032191745.1 Picea mariana | reverse complement strand
TCTTTGAGAGATTGCAAACGGGTCGGTCGACCTTTGCATGGGCTTTTTTTCCAACAAGGAAATCAGCACCTTGCAATTTTTTCCTTGGGATTCTCCTTCTGTCATCGGCGCCTTCATCTCCTGGAAGGATTTTAGATTGGCTATCCACACGCCCGCAGGATTCTCCCCCGGCATGTACATAAGAGCGTCCAAGTATTTGACGAAGTCGCCATGATTTCTCGACACTACTAGTCCACCCTTTTTGTGCAGATTATAAAGCACGGAAAACTCATGAGAAACCGGACTCATTAAAATCCTCTCCATGTAGTGATTAGAGAAAACCATCTCTGAAATCAACCAGCAGGTTTTGCTCATTAGAACGAGAAGAATCCGCAGACCAAGCACGACAGGCACGAGCTTGTACAGCCGAAGTTTCTGACCGAGCATAAGCAGAAACTTATTAAAGTAGCTTAAATTCTTGATTGATTCTACGTCCCTTTCCATGATTTCTTCTTGCAACTCAAGGTTAGCTCTTGTCCAGAAATCCTCAACACGAAAAAATTGCTTGAGATTTAAAGCCTCCGAACCCATACGTCTTGGGTAGAAAACAACGGCAGTGAGCCATCTCCAGCAGACGATCGCCCACCCCGGTAAGATGAAAATCCACTGCACGGCAACAACAATGACCCGCAGCCAGTCGAATCCGTCGTCCTCCCGGATTACGATTCCTTTTACCTTAATCCATCCCCATATAGAAAACCCTAGGCAAAACACAACGCAAACCGTGACGAGGAAACCTATGGAAGATATCAGAACTGATCGGGCGATGATGTACTGAGGCTGGTGAGTCCGTGCAGTGATCCATGATCGCACCGCGTGCTCTTCGACTGCTTCCCAACAAACAAACGATCCTGGGTTTCGGTGCTCCGATCTGGATAATAGCACGGGAATTCTCTGAGCCACTACCTCGTGAATACTCTTGCTAGCTAAAACAGCACAGTCGATAAGAAGGAGGAGGAGCACGATCGAGACTAAAATAATAACATGAATAACTAAATACAGAACTATCCAATAACTCCACTGGAAGGGGTCCCTGAGCTCCTCCGAGTCTGAAATGTTCACAATGGGGCGGGAGACCAATCCGAGCAACTGAAGACTGAGAGCTCCCAAGACAAGAGAGTCCCCCGGAATCCAGTGGGTTTTCTTGCTCTTTGAGCGCCATGTGTCCAGACAGAGCAGTAGCAATAGAAATACCGAGCCAAACGGTAGGCTCAACAGAGTCGCTGTATCAGCAAGCCGAGGGAGTGAAGCCAAAGGGATCTCCGTTGGGGTAGCGGCCATGATTTTTACTAATAAGCTACCAGAACCCGGGATCGAAAGCGTCGGGTGCGATCTACACCCCGGCAATGATTTGCAGGAATGCGTAGAGTCGAGATTTATAAATATTTTCATTAACTATTCCATTATGGGAAAGGCACACGCTAAGAAGAGTGCCATACGCGTCTTTTACTTTTCCAAACTTCCTCCGCTCACGGGATGGATGTGGTGATGTCACTCACTTTTTTGGGTCGAGTTCGTATACTGTCAAGATGCCATTCGAAATTTCAATGTTCGATGAAAATGGAAGAAATTTCAATGAAAATGTGTGGTTTGTCTAGCGCGAGAAATTCGATAGAAGGATTGAAACGAATCAATGTGGTTTGCACAGGATGATTTTTGATACGTCTCTTTAACTTTTCCAAGATTCCTTCGCCTTCGTTATAGATATGGTGATGTGATTGAATTCTTTTTCGGTCGAGTTCTTCATGAAAATATGAAAACGTATTGAGACCAATCATGTCCCTATCCATTTAGTGCGAGCGATTGCTGGGAAGGTGCGCCGTATGATTTCTCCAACGTCATAAAGGATAAAGATAAAAAGTATCAGTGGGCTAGATGTTCTATGAAATAGTTTTTTTAGTCGGAATATTTGTTTGTTGTTCAAAATTTATTTTTGAATGTAAAAATAGATTTAGCTTATTGAAATTAAGATATTGGGAAATAATCACTCAAATCTATTAATCCAACAATTTTTCTAAAAATTTCATACAAATATCCAAAAAAATTATCATTTAATAAAACTTTTAACCTATACTAAAAAGTTAACAATCCAAAAAAATCCATTCTTTTACCAAATCATAGTATACATATTATTATTATTATTATTATGATAGAAAATTCAAAACCTTTACTAACTATACACTATTTAAAATATAATTTTATAAAAAATATAATAAATAAATAAAATAATTTAATAATTTTTTAAAAGCTAAAATTTTATTCTATTAATTTTGATTAAATATAATTATTATATTTACATAAAGTATGGCCTGATTTAATATCATAACCATCGACCATGTCATTGTATGTTCCTTAGTCATTAAGGCGCATGATTAACATGGATTAATATCTATATGAAGACTAGTCTTTATCCAACCTGCTTTCCAAACATAAGTAGCAATAGAGTATGCCCTGATTTAATATCAAAACCATTGCTCATGTCATTCTTTGTTCCTTAGTCATTAAGGTGCTTGATTAACATGGATTAATATCTATACGAAGACTAGTCTTTAACCAACCTGCTTGCCAGGCATACGTAGCAGTAGAGTATGCCCTGATTTAATATCATAACCATCGCCCATGTCATTCTCTGTTCCTTAGTCATTAAGGCGCCTGATTAGCATGGATTAATATTTATATGAAGACNTTAACCAGCCTTCTTTCGAGGCATAAGTAGCAGTAGAGTATGCCCTGATTTAATATCATAACCATCGTTCATGTCATTCTCTGTTACTTAGTCATTAAGGCACCTGATTAACATGGATTAATATCTATATGAAGACTAGTATTTAACCAGCCTACTTGCCAGGCATAAGTAACAGTAGAGTATGCCCTGATTTAATATCATAACCATCGCTCATGTCATTCTCTGTTCCTTAGTCATTAAGGCGCCTGATTAACATGGATTAATATCTATATGAAGACTAGTCTTTAACCATCCTGCTTGCCAGGCATAAGTAGTAGCAAGCAGGCATAAGTAGTAGTAGAGTATGCCTTTATTTAATATCATAACCATCGCTCATGTCATTCTCTATTCCTTAGTCATTAAGGCACTTGATTAACATGGATTAATATTTGTATGAAGACTAGTCTTTAACCAACATGCTTGCTAGGCATAAGTAACAGTAGAGTATGCCCTGATTTAATATCACAATCATCGCTCATGTCATTCTCTGTTCCTTATTCATTAAGGCACCTGATTAACATGGATTAATATCTATATGAAGACTAGTATTTAACCAGCCTGCTTGCCAGGCATAAGTAGTAGCAAGCAGGCATAAGTAGTAGTAGAGTATGCCCTGATTTAATATCATAACCATCGCTCATGTCATTCTTTGTTCCTTAGTCATTAAGTATGCCCTGATTTAATATCATAACCATCGCTCATGTCATTCTCTGTTCCTTAGTATTAAGGCGCCTGATTAACATGGATTAATAACTATATGAAGATTAGTCTTTAACCAACCTCCTTTCTAGGCATAAGTAGTAGTAGAGTATGGCCTGCTGGCGTTTTGGATGGAATTCGAGTACCAATTCATAACTTGCCAGAGAGTTCGGCAGGTGGAGATATTGTAACACCATTAGGTTTATCCGTTTACTACATGTTTTCATTTAATTCTAGGTTGGTCATGCCACAACCCACAACCAAGTGCATATGCGGCTCTCAACGTTCATAACGCTTATGGAGAAAACATAATGATCATAAAATGCAACATTAATGCATGTAAGATCTGTCACAGATAGATGATGCAAAAAATGCTTTTGCTCATCTGGCTTTAAGAGGACAAGAAGACCAATTTCACTTATCTCAATTATGTCAATCATGAGATCGAGGGATTTAACGAAATATTAGAGGCATTAAGAGACACAAAAATGGGCTTTAATGAAATATCATAGGCATTAAGTGACACAGAAATGTTCAAATGATTTCCAGTAAGCACACGTTCCGATTTGGGTTTAAACCCTAAACTTAGAGAAATTAAAATAACCTTTTCTTTTTAATTGTTTTTCAATATATCTAGTTTAGCGTAAGCTCCAGATCAACAGTGCACATCTTGCGATGACTGTTTTGAGCCTTTTGCTTGATTTTATTTCTACCGCTTTTATTAGTAAAATCGAATACTGGATGGTTTGCTCGTTACTCAAGCATAAAAAAGCAACTTTGGCTAAACGTTCTATTTTTTTGGGTTTTTTTTGCCCAAATCTAGCTGTGTAAATCTAGATAAAATCACTATTTTCTGTTGTTTAAATTGAATTACTGTTTTTTCTTGTTTAAATTGCATTTTTGAATGCATAAATTGATTCAACATGCTGAAAAACCCCCGAGGCACTTGGACTATACAAACTTAACCACTCAAATATGCAGATCCAACCCTTCCTCACCGGATTTCGATTTCGAGCAAAATCAAACTAAAAAAAAATACCAAAACACTGCCAAACAATAAAACGTTTCGACTACACTTTAAAAAACCCATTTTATCTTTGTTGTCATCGTCACCTATGGGCGTTCATCAACCACAAGTTATGGTTGGGATACTTATTAATACATGCTGACTAATTTGGCTGCGCCTGTCGCTCTCAGTACGTTGCACTTGTCGCTCTCGGTACACACCTATTACAGTCGGTGACATTCCTACTCCTTTTTGGCCTTTTTAGCTTCAACTTGTAATCTTTCCTATTCTTCTTTCTTTGCACTTTCCTATTCATCTCTGATCCTCTATTCCACCTCCTTCTTAATTCTTTCTTCATCAAATTTTCTCTTTTCTTCCTCCTTCTTTAGCAATCTCTTTGCTTCAACCAACTTTTATTTTATCCTCTCCATATACTCATATAAAGACTTGTAGTATGCAGAGGCAAAATCAAAGATTTAAGTCTTAACTATACTTCTTCCCAAGTTGCAACATTCTCAAACGATAATTCATGGTCCCATTGCTCATGTGAATAGGGCCATGTGATTGACACCATTATGTTATGATTAACCAATAGGGACAAGGGATCGTGCCTTCTAACTTGGCCTTTTGGAAATATGTATTACAACATGTAATTTGTTTTCTGTCTTGCTTGATTAGAATTTAGAAATTCATAATGTCATGTGTACATATTATAAGGGATACATGTTATTTTCCTTGCATTCTTTAACAATGTGGCATTGAAGCTTTGCAAAATTGTTTGATAAGTAATTTCCCCTATTTTTTTGGAATAAATTTTGGTAGAAGGTGGGGAGGAGAAATTACCTTGTAGGTTTTTAGATAGGTAAAATATTCCAACAAATACTAATTACTAATACTCCTAATCAATCTAATTTCTTCCTTGCTTAATTTGGGACATTCCTTGTTGAAAATTAATTTGTATAGTCGTGCAAGGAAATGGTTACACAATTGAACATAATTTATTTTATAATTTTTATCCAACATTGCTTGGTAAAGACATGTATAAGGTCTTTGCCATGTTGTAATGTACCCAGATCACTAGTCTAGGTCACATTAATGCGGAATAGCTATGAATACCAAAGTCTGACGTACCCACTACCCGAGTACTTCTAAATTGACCTTCTTGGGAAAATTCAAATTTATGTTACCAATCTTTAATTAATCAAGAAACATGAAACCAATCTATGAAATTAACAAGAACATGCTAAACCATAAAAAAAATGATCAACATGCCATGCACAACATTAACAACAAACTTGCACAATATAAATACATCCCATAGATAATAAATACACAAAAAAATATATAGATTACATAGAAAACATAGAGGGCATAGAGAGCACTTATCTTTTTAAATAAACATTCACCAACTAGTTGCAGATGTCGAGTGTTCCACCTAAACATAGACATTGCTATTCTAGATCTCAACAGTAGGTCATCCCCGAGCTAGGGATACGAATCCGAAAGGACAAGTCCTAGGTTGACTCTAACACACACAACCAACTATCAAGCTCTCACGATTTTCCCAACCACACAACAATCCGAGTTTACCATTTCTCTTCCCCTTCAACTCGCACAACCCACAGAAATGAACCCCTTTCTCTACAATGCAACTCCTCATGATGTTCCACTTCTTTTTCAGGGCTCCAATGCTACTAGTTAAGAAATATCAATGCTTGAAACTCTAATGATTCTCTGTTGTTGATAGTTCTTTCAACAATTCCATCATTATCATGCACACATGCATCCATTCCTTTATGGAATAATAAACAATTACTTACAACCAACAATAAATGACTCTTTTCCTCCCATGATTCATTTCTCATTCCCAAACAAAGGCAAAGAATGAGTAAGAATGAATGAGGAACCAAATGATTCAGGAACCCCCAAACAACCTATTGAGCACTCAACACACCCTCAAAATTTATGAAATTTTAGGGCACCACTTTACTTAATTTTCATCCTTAGACTTTGTTGTTGCTTGATCATAACTTGTTTTAAGAATTTCTCTTCGCTTCTGCTCAATTTGATGATTCTTGAGCCTAAGTTGAATAACTGCTACAAGGGAAGGAACCCAGATAGTTCTAATAATGAGCCTAAGGGTTTGGGGACTTAGTCGTTTTGAAAAACATTTGAAAAAACCTTTGAATTCCCTGATTTCATTGATGCCCAACAAACACTTTTGCAATATGCCTACGTACTAATCAGGTATCATCCATTCTTTATGCAAGTTTCATGATAGATAGATAGTTTCATCGATCAACGATGTGCATTGGTCATTGGTGCCCAACATGGAACAATGTGAACTACTCTAGGACTAGCTAGGACCCCCGACGTCGATCGAGGAACTTGGTAAATAAATTGTGATCGCTCATTATTAATGAATAACTGGTCCTGGTCATTGATTCATTAAACTAAAATTACCCAACTTTGGCTCAATAAGTGACCACATCACCCACCACGTCACCTGACATGTCAACTGCCATGTGGATAGTCGTATTGCCACCTCATCCACCACATCACTAAGGTAGTTGTATACTACCACTTCATCATTGACACGATACCCACCACATCATCACATATGATTCACAATTTCATCGATATGCGAGAATTTTTTTTGGTAAAGTTGAAGGGCGAAAACAATGGAAAAGACTCAACGATGCTCAATGACGCATTGCCATCGAAAGATTAGAATCCCAACGTCACCCTTTTTGACACCTAAGAAAATCCTTCGATGATTGATTTCACTGAAGTAAGCTACAATATGGACCATTCATATTACTTCCCACAATTGATCTAGACCGTTCAAAATCAAAACAAGGAATCTTGAAGAACCTACTGTTTTAAGCCAAAATTATCCCTGTGTTGAGTTATATCCCTTTATTTTGACCTATCCAGACAAGCGACGTCAACATCTCAAACAATGTTCCACAATAAAATAACACAAATGGAGTTTTAAACACACACCATCGTCGGGATAAGAAGATAAACTTTAACATAGAAAAAAGGGCCATAAGAAAACACACACCCCGAACTCCGATCCTAACTTTCATTACATGCTAACTTGTCCGAATTCGAAATTGCCAATGAACTAAAACAACGACCCCTTCACATCACCGATCAATGTAATTCATTGATTTCACAGCATGGTGCGGGCGATGCATTTAAGCCTGAAGATCTAAAGATATTTTGTTGTACTCGTTAGTGTTTAATATTAGATGGCACTCGTGAGAATAAGGTATAAGGACTCCAACTTGTTTCTTTTAGTGACATTATTGTTCATTGAGTTATTGGGAGCTTTTGTGCAATCGAGAATTTCCGAAGAACTAGACATTTTTCCCATTCGAGTCAACTGTTTTCAAATTCAAGTGGCATTGCTAAGACCGATAAGCACTTGTTGGGCCCCAACAACTACTACTAATTTTTTTACAAAATTTAAAGGGCCCCCGTTAGAATCTTGACATTTACAATGAGCTACAAAATCAACCTTTTCGAATAGTTCCAAACCTTGGCTTGCTTTGAGACAAAATTAATACATTCACCATAGTATGAGACATTCATTACAAGAGTATATGTCAAAATTTAGAAACGAGCATAGAAATCTCAATTTAAACAAAAATGTTAATTTTTATCCACTGTTTACTTTCGTTTAAATTATGATTATGTGCTCGTTTTTTGCTCATTAACAAGTTTGACTATTTTGAATAATGGGTTCAATACTTCATCAAATAACATTTTGGTTGGTTTCTCATTTTCACAAAATCATTTCGTGGGTTTAACTAATTAAATTATTTTTTCATTTTGCATCTCATTTCAAAATAAAAAGAAAAATAAAAAAATAATTATCTATCATTTGTTTGATTTTGTGGAAACCCAAAATTAATAATTTTCTCCTATCTATCAGCTTGAAGCTTCTAGAATTTTAAGATCATATTTGAAAGGAAAATATAAACAATATTTGTTTACAACTTATAGTTAGCTTTTAGTTTAAATTCATTTTAATTTTATTGTTCTAGATTTTGTTTCATTCACAATTTTTTTATATTTAGGTTATTAAATTGGTTTATTTTTGTTTCACAGGTTTCTATTATTAGATATTTGGTACGGATCTGATCATGGCTTGATTTTATTATCTAAATACGTTCAAGATAATTGATCCAAAAATAACATTGGATTGCTGCAAATAATTTATGAGCAACAACACATAAGATTTGGAAATGCATTCAAGAACAAATAAACAATTTTGTAGGACTAATTGAGACAAACCGTGAGGAATATGAAGAAACGGTTGAAAATACATTTGCAGAATGAACCCATTTAGCTTAATCGCGAGATATTTTCCAAAAAAATGCGTGATTTGAGAGATATTTTTGTTTCTTTACGAGACAAATTTGAGGTGGCAGAAATTATTATTGACACCCACACTGTTCATTCATTGCATAAATATATGAGAAAGTTCAGAGCCTAGGAGATCAAATAAATTCAAAGGAGGATTTTTATCCTTTCTTTTTTGTATATTATTTATTTTGTAAACTTTTTCTTTTCAAAATGAGTAACAGATGGTTGGAATTTTGGGAGAATGGACTAGTATTTTCGAAGAAGAATATGAAATTCCCTATTGCTTAATAGCTTTTGTCCTATGAGTAAAATGGTATTGTTTTCATTATAGTATCTTCATATTCTTTGAGTAATTGATTATGCATTGATTTAAATTAGCTTTAGTCTGTTTTATCAATATATGATTAATTGCTATAATTTATGTATTAATTTTGTCAATCTTTAACAGTTTATTATCCCAATTAAATTGATCTTGGTGATTGTATTATTTTTTATATAAATCTTGTATTATATTGAGTTTATTCATTTAATTTAGATTTGTAAAGATATAATTGTTCAATTGAGATTTTTCTTATTGTCGATTAATCTATTATATCTTCAGTAAGGATCATGATTTGAAAGTTGTTCTTTCTGCATTTTAAATAAGACTTAAATTTTTTGGAGGATTCAAAGGATCCACAACATTTATTATCAGAGGTCAACGTTTCGAGTCCATATCATGACCCATCATCAAGACATCTAAGCCTGGGTATTTTAATAGTTCTCCACCTTCCGTAAGTTCACTATTTATCTACGCTCTTCAGGTTTATCTTTACCCAAGATCAGATGTCCTAATGATGGGTCTTGATATGGACTCGAAACATCGACCTCCGATAATCAATACTATGGATCCTCTGAATCCTCCAAAGAATCCCTCCCACATAAATCTTTCTGTTAAGATTTGAATTGTCAGTCAAAGTGATTTTTATCCTGACACTGTCACAATATTAGAATTATACAACCTTTTGCTATAGATTTCTCTTAACAGATAGGTTGTTGGAGCAACGTTATACATGAAGGCACAACCAAAAGTTCTCTTTAAATACATGCTAGTTATAGGTTAATGATTTTTTTTTTTTTTTTTTATTTATATTTTATGAATGTAAATTAACATTTAAGCTTAAATACTTTGTTTATTTAAGTTAAAACAATATTATTTACATTCATTTATTTTCCTTCTTTAGTTTCAAGGTTAAAATTAGATTAGTAGTATGTTCTAAATCTATTTAATTTTTCCTAAGATTCGATTCTCTTGTACAATCTTAGTTTACAAGGTTTCTCGTAAATCTTGCACCTATTTATTTGTATATGTTGTATATAAAAGTGAGAATAGTGAATGTATATAATAGTTCTTCATTAATGCATAGTTAGTTATTTTATTTTCATAGCTTAGATTATATCCCTTTATTGGCTAACAGAGCCGTTAAACCCATCAATGGTAGTTATTCCAAACGACTTGGGTTATTTAGACAACCTCGGATCGGGCTATTCCCTTCCAATTGATGGTGTGTCATAAAATCCCATCAACAAATGGCGCTAGAAGGAGGGCCAATAAAATTAAATAACTATCGGTGAAGAACTTAAATGATCAAAAAAATTAATTTGAAACTAAAA
>JASDQU010737254.1:276339-294400 GCA_032191745.1 Picea mariana | reverse complement strand
ATTTTGGACGTGAATTTAGATGATAACTAACAATAATTCAGATGTGTAACTTATTGTGAATTCAGACGATGATTGACTAAATTCGGATAGTAACTGATGGTAAGTTCAAAAAAGGTAATTGATGGTAACATTTCAGAGGCTCATGTCCGATGGTCATATTTTGATGGTTGGATTATTTGGTAAATGTGCAATGGTAAAAAACCTGATGGACTAAGTCTGATGGTAAGATCCTGATGATCGAGTTATTTGGTAAGTCAAACTATGGTGCAAACTCGATGAGTTAAGCCCCGAAAATAAAATAAAGAAAATAATAAAGTGATGAGAAATCCGATGGGTGAGAGCTTGATGAGAAATCCTTGATGGTTAATGTTTGATCTGATGGTAGGAAATTGATGAGGTAAAATGCAATGGTTGTATCCTGATGGATCATGTCCGAAAATTGATTTCGCAATATTGAAAAAAAATAGTCATGGAAATAGTTGGTAAAGTCGAATGTTCATAGTTCGATTGGATCGATAATTTTCCTGGGAATGAAATAGAAAAAAAAACATAAATGAAATATGAATAAAAAAATAATAATATAAATAATAATAATAATAATAATAAAATCCTGAAAGAAATAATAAACCACAACTTTGGGCCTTTGGGATCTTGGAGAAATTGTGCAAAGTTAATCCCTAGTTTAAAATTAATTCCCCAATGTAAAAGCAATTCCCCCAAAGTAATTCCCTGATGATAATTCCTATAATAAAATAATTAAATATACACCCCATGGTGCATCATGATAAAGTCTCGATTTGAAAGTTCCCCATTTGGAAAGTCCGATGATAAAGTCCCAATGTGGAACGTTCCTGATATGGTAAATCCAAACTAAAATAATAGTAAAATATACATGGGATTTAGGAAGGGGGAAATTTAAAATCATGTAGGGATTTGGAAACCAATGGGTAAAATAAAAATAAAAATGAAATAAAAACAAAATAATAAAAATAAAATGTAAAAAACAAAATAAATAAAATACACCTCTAAGATAAAATAAAATAAATAAAAATATGTAAAATCTCATATATACAAAATACAAATCTGGATGTGGTAAGGAAAAATAAGGCTTAGTTCTGAATCTACGTCAAGGTTAATGGTGCATATCAAGGTTCCACAGCTAGAAATCCGAGATTCATATGAATTGAGAGACTAAGTTCAAGAAGGATTTGGATGGGTGGAAATTTGGGGTTTCCAATTTATAAATACTTGAGGCTTAATACAAGGTCAACATATAGGGATTCACAGGTTGCTACTAGCATATGAAATTTGGGGTTTCCATCTCTTTTATCACTTAGAGGATCTTCTCTTGAGTTTACTATCCTCTGTTGTCACAACCATAAATATAAAGAATCTAAATACATAGGTAAACACCATATTTACAAACTAGATCTAATAAAATAAGGATAAATGATTAAATATTTCATAACTTACAAGGAGTATGTGGTGAGTAACTTACCTGGAAACCACGTACCTATAATCTGGTGACTTCAAAAACATATAAATACCTTGATATTTGATTTGACCAACCGCAATAGAAAATGGGGGACAAATCTCCTCCCAACCAACCCCTCAATCATCACAATATAGAGCCACCGAGCCCTCAATCCACTACTACGCCAACTCTTCTTAGCCTTGTCCTCAAATTTCTGAAGAAAAATGAGACGTCCTTTTCTCCTTCTTTTCCTTCCTTATATAGAATCCATCCATGTTAAAGAACCCGATCCCTATGATCCATTATTTAATTATTTATTATATTTTAGGGTTTATTCATAAATTGTCATTATTTATTTTACCCTTTAAATATAATCATTATACTTCCTTATTATTATCATTATTTTTGATTTAATAATAAAAACATGGGGCATGACATACTCCCCGCCTTCAAGGAAATTCATCCCAAAGTTAACTTTGATTATGTTATCCCAACTATATCTTTCAAATCAGCCTCTCTTGAACTAGAATAAGGTCACTGGCCACAAAAGAAATTTAAAGCTCCCAAGAAGCATGAGCAACACTCTAGCAGTTCTTCCCAAATTTCAGAACCAAGCTTAAATCCTCTCAGTCTATCAATGCTATAAGGAACCAAACCTCATCTTCCTAATAAGGAATTTGGATCAATACTTATGTACACTAGGCATCTTGAAAGGCTAGAACAAAACTTCCTCCTTATACTCCTTTGGGTACACAGTCCTAGGCATCGAAAGCTCCCAACAAGTGCAAGAAAAACTCAAGCAGTTCTTCACAACTTTCAACATCTTAGTCTATCAAGGCTCTATTGCACCAAACCAAGGCATCTTGAAATTATGGACCAAAAATCCCTCCTTATACTCCCTCATGTACACAACCCCAGACATTGAAGTATAATCCCACAATTCCATCGGAGAATAACACTCTGTCTGTTCTCTAGACTTTGACATTACAACTTCAATACAAGGCATAAGAATTATTGGCATAAGTGGTTGATTGAGTTTTCCCCAACCCATAACATGTTATTTTCAATATTCTTCTTCATGGTTATGGTCTCCCATGAGATCATTAAATAGACCATCCCTCTTGTCCACTCATGTATTTCCTGACAATCACCACCTCACAACATGCAATCAATGCATTAGTCATAATATCAACATCTCAAAGAAAGAATCCACATGCTAAATCTTTCATTTCATCACGAGAATACAACATCAATTTTATCACCACATGGTTTCGCATGTCATCATAAACCATATTAACATAAAACAATTACATGCAATTATATCATGTTATCACATCGGGAGATACTATGATAAGTAATCTAACCTCAACATAACTTTATCAAATATATAACATTGCATCAACATAATAGATGGAACCACATATGTCATCATAACATTATAACATAACATCATGAAAATTATAATCATCTTAAATATTTCATATGTAGGGTAAATAAATATCAAGAGCGTCTGTATGATGATTCATCAACAAATCAAATTTACTAACATGCATAAATACATAGTGAATACTAGATTTTATCATCAAAACATCCATCTAGCCCATGGATTTGTTGGTTTAAGTTTATCAGCCTAGGTTGGATCATTAATACTATGAGTGCTAGTTTCTCATCAAGATACCCATTGTTTTTCAAAAATCATTTCCTCTTGTTTCAAAAAGAAGGTCAATATGCTAAGGTTTTCATATATTTTCCTTGGTTTAATACACTCTTCAAGTAATCCCCAATCAACTAAATCCACCACAATTAAGGAAAGTATTCTTAGTAAGCAATGAAATTCTACAACAAGACATAAAGCCATTAAATCATCAAGGTCCAAATCAAATTTCCATGTTTATTGTGACATTAACAAGTGTATTTATTGTTAATTCACTCCTTTGTTACTCTATCTTGTAGTGCTCAATATATTTTTGGATCTTTCCCAAGGTGATAAAGTCACCCTGCATCCCTTAATCAATTCATTCCAAGGATTTCTATAGCCCAAATGGAAACTCGGTAATAATCTTTTAAGTTTTCTAACATGCTTTATCCACATACATGAAGGGATGGTTAACATGATTTATCCACATACATGAAGGGATGGTTAAACTACAATGATTTATCCATCACCTAGTAATTATCCTTGTCTAATCCCAATATATAACCAATCATTGGTATACTGGCTTCTTACTCTCATAACAAGTATATTCATCAATCCAACTTGAGTGCATAATTGATTTCATGAAAACTCACAATTCAAATTATTCCAATGCTTGTAACTAATACCACCTATTTTTCTCAAACACTACCTCCCGTGAATAAAAGTATTTGAAGAGACTCTAAAGGCTAGCATATACTCCATGCCATTGTTTGGAAACCATAAACACAGCCATATAATTTTTTTCCAATCGCCTACTAAGTTAAGAAGTGACGCAGACACGCACCCTCTCCCTCGACAAAGGTCTCTGCGTTGACCTCCTGGTCTTAAGGATCGTTCAAATTCCCCTTTTTGAGCCAAAGTGACTCTTTGATTCCTCAGTGGAATCTCTGTTAAAAACCCGATCCACAGGTCCTGTTCTTTTGCCTCACGGTCTTCTGCACTCCAACCGCTGCCTCTTCCTCAATAGGAAAGATATGCTTTCGGGATTCAGGGTTTCCTAATCCCCGATGTCAAGAGTTCTCTGTCCTCTTGAATCCCCAATCTCCGATTTACTGATTTCCTGATATGGATTTTATCGCCTTAGCCCCTCCTGGCTATGCCCTAGTCCATGTGACCAATTCTCATAAGAACGCGGCCTTATCTTTCTTTCGGGGTTTTGGGCTTCGAAACCCGGATGTGCTCTAACTTTAGTTATCCCTCCAGGTTAGACTTGTGGTCCACGCGATCTTGCCTTATATGACCACAGTCATACCTCTTTTCCGGGATTCGGGGTTTCGAATGTCGAAATGTAATTGTCTTCGAGACTCTCGATCTCTCGAATCTCGATTTCCTGATATGACGAGATGACATCAACTGGGCCCCATAACGGAGCTTTCCTCCTTTCAGGATTTCAAACTTCGCAATTCCAAAATGCAAGTGCTTTCTGTCCTTAGGATTCGCGAAACACCTCACCCTGTCTTCTTCGGATTTCCGACACGCGTCCTAGACGAATGAATGGTTGAGATTAAAACTTGGACTTCATCCAACGCAAAGTCAAACTACTCCCTCATGTGAGTCTCGATGGCTGATTTCCCAATCTCCACCACGTGTCCCAACCGATAGATAGTCCTGATTCAATCTCCGGATTTTGCGACTTGCGATGCCCCGATGACACAATTTCTCTATCAACTCAAAACCCTGGTGGCTGACGGGTTCTCGATTTGCGCCATGTGTCTCAATAGATGGACGACCCATATTGATTCTGGAATTTTCACCATGGAGATCTCCGATCCCCTGTCTTCGATATTTTCGATATCCCGATGGCTGAAATCCCGATGCGCCAATGCCTTTCGGGACTTTCTCCTCTCCTTACGAGGGTTTAAACTTCATGCAGGTTCTACCCGATCCAATGGCTGGTGGGTATTCGACACTTCTTGATGAAGTGTCTCCACCGTCCATTCCACTGATCTTTTGCACACACTCCATAGATTAAACTCTACGCGTCTTCGCCCAATCCAACGGTTAACGAGTATTTGAGAGAGATCCGACGAATGACGGTCTCCTCTTCTGTGCTCTCCTTCTACTTCTCCCTGGACATAGAAACTTCAACGGTCCAGAATCTATCGGCTCATCCAACGATATTTGTACTCCCTTCTGAGCTTTAGCGCTTTCTCCCGATGCTTGGAATATTTTCTCCAAGACTAGAGGCTTCGACTTTTGTCATCCCTCTGAGTACTCCACAACACTATTCCTCCTGAGCTTCTTCTCTTGAATCCTCAAAGGATTTTGACGTCTGCGCTCCTGCAGAGTCTTCACGCACTAAAGTGCTATCTCTTCTGAGCTTCTCCAAATACTTAGACCCCTTAAGGAAATAAATCCTTCTTCTTTCTCCCTCAAATGGAGAATTGGGAATGCCCTCCTGACTATCCTTTTCTCAAGCAACCTCTTGCTGAGTCTTTCAGGGTATTCAACAACCCTGCGAAGATCCCTAAATGGACTTCTCCTTCAAATTCCAGAACTCGACAGAGTTCTCTTCTTCTCAGTGCCAACTTGCACACTGTCTCAATGCCCTCCCGACAGAGTGTCTTCTCACAAAACATTCAACAGTTCTGTACTCTTCTGTACACCTATGCACCTACTCAATGCCCACTTGGCAGAGCTCTCAGAATCCTCAGTGATTTTGGTTCTCCTTGAACTCATAGCAGAGTTCTTCTAAATGCATCCCTATGCATATGCTCAATGCCCACTTGGTAGAGCTCTCAGAACTCCTCAAAAATTTTGTCTGCAACTGTGTTTCCATATACAGCCTTGCCTCCAAGATATTCAACAACCTTGAGGTCTTCCTCTGAGTTGATGATTCCAGTTCCTGTGCCCACCTGGCATGTCTTTGTTTGAATCCGCAGAGTTCAGAAGTTCTTCTGTGTACTGATATTCAGAGACCGTAGTACTCTGTCATGCCCTCCTGGCATGAAACCACAAAGAACCTCAATCCCAAAATCAAAACAACCTGCAAAATCCTAGCATACATCTATAACATGAATTAACAACATAAAATAGAACACGCCAAGGCATCCACATAACACATAAATACATGCAGAAAAAACTGCTTCTGTTTGTATTAAAATGGCAATGCCTGTTTACAAAGGTGTTCCTGAGCATGGCCTGTAACAAGGTCTCGGCTCCTCTCTTCTTCTCTCTACTCGCAGATTCTCTTCTCTTCTATTCTCCTCTTACAAAATGAGATCCTGCTAAGATCCTTTTACTTGAGGGGGCTCTTAGAGCTCTTCCCTCCAATATACCTACCCTATTCAATGGCATTGAATGGCTGTCTAGTCCACAAATCAGATCTAGATCTCAGCCTTACAAAAATTTAAGGTCAATATACTCTATGCCTGCACAAAGGAACGACTCTATGGCTCAACAGCCTAGACATTTAATTTTACATTCAAATTCAAAATTGAAGATGAAGGTTGCGCCTCTGTTCATCCTTGAATGCACGCACTGACATGGCTAGCTGGCTGGCTGATTTGGAGAGATGCTCCTGCATCATAATCCTCAGCTGCAAAATCTCATGAGCTTCTCGTCTCAGCTATTGAAATCCTCCTGGATCCCAAACAAATCTCTGAAGTTGTTCATCCGCTCCATCTTCTTGCTGCTGCTGTTGCTTCTGCACTGCTGCTGCTGCTTCCTTCCTTCTGCTTAGTCTCTCCTTGCTAACATTCCTTTCTAACTCTACCATCATCCTTCTGATGTCTTCTATCACCTCATCCAGCTGCTGAATTGGTTGGCCCTATTTATGCAATCTCCCCAGCTGCAAAAATTTTCTGCAAATGGGAAGATCACTGTGATCTCCCATGCCTTTTTCTTCATCTGCTTCCAAACTCACTTGTTGGATGTGCATGCTCTACACCTTCATCCTTCTCTCCAGAGATTCAATCTGTTCATACAGATTAGCAAAGCTAATGCTGTCTGCCTCTTCCTCTTCTTCTTCTACAAACTCCCAGGTTGTAGTCTCTTCAGTCTCCTGGCTGAAAATATTGAGCCATTCCTCAGAATGCTCGTCACTCTCTTCTACTTCTTCTACTGTCAGCTTCAGTGCTGCAGCTTCCTCAACTTCTTGGCTGAAAGCATTGAGACACTCCTTAGAATTCTCATCTTCTTCATCTCCTTCTTGGGTAGCTTCAGATACCTTCTCCAATTCATTTTCTTTGACAGTCTCAACTAGCTGTCCTTCTATTGTTGCTGCATCTGCAACACATATTTTTGCCTCCCCCTGGGCAAATGGTAGGAATACTTCAATTCCTCCAATCATTAGAAGACTCATCTGATCTTCCTCTGGGATGGTGCAATTTTTTAACTTGTCATCATCTTCATTCACATGGCTTGAAAAACCACATGAATCTTCCTCCTTTGTCAGTTGCATCTGCTGATCCAACCCCATCTCTGAGCTCATCTTCTCTGTCAGCTCCTCAGGATGATCTAAACTCACCTGCTCATTCTTGCCCACATGGAAATATGGGATTTTTCTGTTGCCCTCCTGGCAGTCCATGGAATCAACTGATTCCATCTCTGTTCCCTTGCCCACTTGAAAAACTGGAAACCTTTCGCTGCCCTCCCGACAGTCTTTGAGATCCCGCAGTGACCTCATTTCATTGCCCAGCTGGCAATGTGAAATTCCTTGGCAATCCTCCTAACAGCCCGTGAGATATTCAACTGATCTCAACTCTTTCCCCACTTGGAAATTTGGAATTTCCTCTCTACCCTCCTGGCAGTTCTTGAGATCTTCAACTGATCCTATTTCATTCTCTTCAACGAGAATTTTCCCAGTCTCTGGTTCACATATCTAAACCATCTCCTCAGGTACGTCGAGGGTTTCAGCATGCCTCAACCATCCTCTTAACAACCTACGCTGTCTTCTAGCCATCAACTCCTTGACTGGCCATTTTGCTTTTCCCTTCTTCATGGGCCATTCATACACCCACCGTGGTTTGGCTTTCTACTGCATCCGCAATGCAAGCTTTTCTATTTCTTTCTTAATATCAGTGAGCTCTTCATCTATATCTTCTTGGCTCCATAGAACTGAGTTTTTACTTCTATCATACTTACAACCTTCAGTAGCCATGTTGTTGTCTCTGTCCGCTCTCCTGGAAAACCTGCTGCTCACTCCTGCAAACCTGAGTGTCCCAGCCTCTCCTACAACCCTACTGACTGCTTATGGACTGTTGCCTACCTGCAAACAAATCCTTACAGAGTTTCAATACTCTGTCTTCTTTCTTTTCCTTCTTGTATCCCTGCAATGTACAGACAGAATCAGGCTCTGATACCATCAATGGCACAGTGTATCAGAGTGCTCTTTATCTCTTATGCCTCCCTCACCTGAAATCTACAGACAAGAATTAGGCTCTGATACCATACCTGACACAAACACGCACCCTCTACCTCGACAAAGGTCTCTGCATTGACCTCCCGGTCTTAAGGATCGTTCAAATTCCCCTTTTTGAGCCAGAGTGACTCTTTGATTCCTCAGTGGAATCTCTGTTAAAAACCTGATCCACAGGTCCTGTTCTTTTGCCTCACGGTCTTCTGCACTCCGAACGCTTCCTCTTCCTCAATAGGAAAGATATGATTTCAGGATTTGGGGTTTCCTAATCCCTGATGTCAAGAGTTCTCTGTCCTCTTGAATCCTTGATCTCCGATTTACCGATTTCCCGATATGGCTTTTCTCGCCTTAGCCCCTCCTGGCTATGCCCTAGTCCATGTGACCAATTCTCATAAGATTGTGGCCTTATCTTTCTTTCGGGGTTTTGGGCTTCGAAACCCCGATGTGCTCTAACTTCAGTTAGCCCTCCAGGTTAGACTCGTGGTCCACGCGACCTTGCCTTATATGACCACAGTCATACCTCTTTTCTGGGATTCGGGGTTTTGAATGTCGAAATGTAATTGTCTTCAAGACTCTCGATCTCTTGAATCTTGATTTCCCAATATGACGAGATGACGTCAATTGGGCCCCATAATGGAGATTTCCTCCTTTCAGGATTTCGGACTTCGTAATTCCGGAATGCAAGTGCTTCTTGTCCTTAGGATTCGCGAAACGCTGAACCCTGTCTTGTTCGGATTTTCGACATGCATCCTAGATGAATGAACGGTTCAGATTAAAACTCAAACTTTGTCCAACGCAAATTCAAGCTACTCCCTTATGTGAGTCCCGATGGCTGATTTCTCGATCTCCACCATGTGTCCCAACCGATAGACGGTCTTGATTCAATCTCGGGATTTCATGACTTGTGATGCCCCGATGACACAATTTCTCTGTCAACTCAAAACCCCGGTGGCCAACTGATTCTCGATTTCTGCTATGTGTCTCAATAGATGGACGACCCAGATTGATTTTGGAATTTTCACCATGGAGATCTCCGATCCCCTGTCTTCGAGATTTCCGATATCCTGATGGCTGAAATCCTGATCCGCCAATGCCTTTCGGGACTTTCTCCTCTCCTTACGAGGGTTTAAACCTCATGTAGTTTCTGCCCAATCCAATGGCTGACGGTTATTTGACACTTCTTGATGAAGTGTCTCCACCGTCCGTTCCACTGATCTTCTGTGTGCACTCCAGAGATTAAACTCTACGTGTCTTCGCCCAATCCAACAGTTAACGGGTATCTGAGAGAGATCCGATGACTCACGATCTCCTCTTCTGTGTGCTCCTTCTACTGATCCATGGACATAGAAACTTCAATGGTGTAGAATCTATCATCTCATCCAATGATAGTTGTGCTCCCTTCTGAGCTTTAACGCCTTCTCCCGATGCTTGGAAGATTTTCTGCAAGACTAGAGGCTTCGAATTTTGTCATCCCTCTGAGTACTCCACAACACTATTCCTCCTGAGCTTCTTCTTTCGAATCCTCAAAGGATTTTGACGTCTGCGCTCCTGCAGAGTCTTCACGCACTAAAGTGCTATCTCTTCTGAGCTTCTCCAAATACTCAGACCCCTTAAGGAAATAAATCCCTCTTCTTTCTCCCTCAGTTGGAGAATTGGGAATGCCCTCTTGACTATCCTTTGCTCAAGCAACCTCTTGCTGAGTCTTTCAGGGTATTCAACAACCCTGCGAAGATCCCTAAACAGACTCCTCCTTCAAATTCCAAAACTTGACAGAGTTCTCTTTTTCTCTGTGCCAACCTGCACACTGTCTCAATGCCCTCCTGGCAGAGTGTCTTCTCACAGAACATTGAACAGTTCTGTACTCTTCTGTACACCTATGCACCCGCTCAATGCCCACTTGGCAGAGCTCTCAGAATCCTCAGTGATTATGGTTCTCCTTGAACTCACAACAGAGTTCTTCTAAATGCATCCCTATGCATATGCTCAATGACCACTTGGTAGAGCTCTTAGAACTCCTCAGAAATTATGTCTGCAACTGTGTTTCCATATACAGGCTTGCCTCCAAGATATTCAACAACCTTGAGGTCTTCCTCTGAGTTGATGATTCCAGTTCCTGTGCCCACCTGGCACATCTTTGTCTGAATCCGCAGAGTTTAGAAGTGCTTCTATGCACTGATATTCGGAGACTGCAGTACTCCGTCACGCCCTCCTGGCATGAAGCCACAAAGAACCTCAAGCCCAAAATCAAAACAACCTGCAAATTCCTAGCATACATCTACAACGTGAATTCACAGCATAAAATAGAACACGCCAAGGCATCCACATAACACAGAAATACATGCAGAAAAAACTGCTTCTGTTTGTATTAAAATGACAAATGCCTGTTTACAAAGGTGTTCCTGAGCACGGCCTGTAACAAGGTCTCGGCTCCTCTCTTCTGCTCTCTACTCGCAGATTCTCTTCTATTCTATTCTCCTCTTACAAAATGAGATCCTCCTAAGATATTTTTCCCTAAGGGGGCTCTTAGAGCTCTTCTCTCCAATCTACCTACCCTATTCAATGGCATTGAATGGATGTCTAGTCCACAAATCGGATCTATATCTCAACCTTACAAAAATTTAAGGCCAATATACTCTATGCCTACACAAAGGCACGGCTCTATGGCTCAATAGCCTAGACATTTAATTTTACATTCAAATTCAAAATTGAAGTTGAAGGCTGCGCCTCTCTTCATCCTTGAATGCACGCGTTGACATGGCTGGCTGACTTGGAGAGATGCTCCTGCATCAAGAAGTGATGCTCAAAATGTTTGTAAATCCTTTTCTATCTGATAGTCATCTTACCCAAGAAAAATCACAAGCTCATTCAATACTATTAATTGATAATATTCCTAAAGATTGCAAAGTTAAAGATCAAGGTATATGATACATTAGCAATGTAAAATTTCAATCTATTTAATATTTCCTTGAGCATAATTTATATGCTGTGGCATAGAGTCATGCAATCATGTAAAGACTCTTTCTAGCAGGTTCCAACATTCAGACATTCAAATAAAAATGAAATTTGACACTTTAACAAAGAATAATATAAATACATTGGACAAGAATTGTACGAGCATTTCCTGTTATTGGGAACAAGTATCATTTTCCATGATTGGACACCAGTTAACATGGAGGGTTGCAAATGATGAACAAGGATTGGGATATAGCCTTGGATAGGATACCAATTTTTTATTATATTTCCAGATGAGTTGATGGAGAATATTCATAATTGAGGCCTTTACACACTCAGTCAAGTTGTAAATTAGAAAACCATTAATATATGGCAGCGAGATTGGGTAACTGCCAAATATTGGGATTGGAAAGAAAGAATGCAGAATTATGAAAATCATGTGGATAGTCTTGTTCAGAGTTATGTTAGAATAAGGGATGATGATTATACTCTATCTTGGTAAAACAAAACATACGATGGATGAGTACAACTATGCACTTGGGATATCGAACAATGTTCCCATCAAACATTCAAGAACCACACTAAAGTTGTTAAAATAACATGTTTAATTTGCATGTCCAACACTATTACAAATAAACAATATGCAACTCACAAGATTGAAAATTTTAACATAATATCCTTTTCGGTTTGGAAAATTATTTGGTAACTAAAAATTAATTTAGACATAAACCAAAATTTTGATAAAATTCTCAAGATTTCCATGTATGAAAAGCATTATATAGAATCAATTTTTAGACAGTTTGGAAAAAAAAAAGTTGCTTTCAACTAATTTTCGACAACAAATTTGAAAGATATCCATCTTGAAGATATAAAATATTAAGATGCAATATGCAGAGTAAGATCGTCTCTTCTCTTTGAATGGTGCAATACCCTCCTTTGTAGGGACGTGTTCAATACTACAAGCAAGACCTTGCCCAAATATCTTAACATGAACCAATACACTGATAATTGGCATTTTAAGGAATTGCTGGCAACAAACTGGGTACAAAATTGAAGTGATTATTACTAATTTTTAGTTTCAATTTTTTCCCATCAATGCTGGACCAAGTTAGGGTTGCATTTAATGAAGGAATATTAATTATGATAACCAATAACTACCACACACTTCTACACAATACAAACCATTCCTCTCCCACACCCTTTTCACGAGTCATAGAATAGAAGGAAACTTCTTAGTACAATGATTTTTCTCAAAAAATAATGCGTAGGTAATTATGATCACTATTAACTATTCACCTCATATATTTTTGAAGGATTTTGTAATTTGTTAACAAATTAGTATACTAGTTATCACAAGGGCTAGTTTAAAGGAAACAAATCAACTTAGATAATTTAGATTATAAATAAACATCGTTGATTTCCAAAAAACGCTTATCAATGACAAAACATATATTTATGATGTGTCTGCCTCTAAACCTATTAGAGATGTATCTGACGCTAAACCACTAAAAACAAAAAATAAACTGGTCAGGAAAAGATGAAGAATCACTAAAATATAAACTAGTATTGTTGTAATTTTAAATATTTAAATAGATTAAAAGTTAGAATTACTTCAAAATAATATTTTGTAATTACTAAAATAACAAATTTCATTGAACTAAAATTTCAAAACCAACTTTGATTAGAATAAGTAAGAAAAACCATTAGATTAACAAAACGATATGATGTTGGTATTTATAAAGCTTATTGTGAACAATTTACTTTAGAAGCTTTTCTCACCTGGTGGTTATTTTTGACATCATCGATTTTTTTATTTGGAATTGTATAACCTATGTTGTTCTCTCACCAACTAGATTGGCACCCGTTTTTACCAGAGTAATGCACTATAAGTAATTTCCTTTTTATTTACGTGACAAGGAACGCACACCCAGGAAACAACGTAAAATCTGAGTGAACAACAAAATATGTGAAAATTATTATAGAAAACACCACACACTACAAGGAAAAGAACTTGTAGTGGAGGTTATAGCAGATGTTTTTAGTGTTGCAAAATTGGAAAAATTTGTCAAAAAACAATTCCACGAAAATTCGGCAAAAATTGTCAAAAATTATAACAAAACTTCATTATAACTAAAAAAATCTGGGTGAGCAGAGGTTTTAGTGCATGTTTTTTCTAGGAGGTGCACTTCATGGTGTATACACACCTGTGAATTCTCAAACTTAAAGCACCAATGCTTACATTTCACTGAAAGAACTGGGGAAGTTCTAAAATATTGGGGCACCGATGTGTTTATAAATAATAACGCATCGATGCTTTAATAAAAACAATGCACCGGTCGAATATATGATACCATGCACCAATGCATTCTCAAACTTAAAGCACCAGTCCTTAAATTTCAAAGAAAGCACCAGGGATGTACAAAAAATATTGTTGCACCGATTCTTTTATAAATCATAACACATCGGTGCTTTAGTAACAACAATGCACCGGTCAAATCTATGATACCATGCACCGATGTGTTACAAGACAAACTTACCAATGCATGAAATTTAGAATGCACCGATGCAGAAGTATGACACATAAGCACCGATTCACCTTTTTAATTAAATGCACCAGAAGACAATTTTTTATTATTATAATTGATGTTGTTAAAATAATATTATGATTGGTGCTGGTTAATTAGATATCATCACCGATGCACATTTGATTACATCACCTCGATGTTTTTTATCATTAAATGCATCGACGCTTTTTAGCATTAAACATACCGCTTTTTATTTTCTCTTTTTAGAAACATTGACCTGTGACAATGGAATTATTGTTATTTTTTAATTCCATTATTCATAAACAAATTGACATATATGTTATAATAGTATTCCTATAAATTAAATTTTGAGTAGTGCATTTGGATATGATCTTTGGGTTAATTTGTTATATCATCAAATTTCACATATCTTCATTATAATATTTAATCATCCATATATTTAATCAACGATGTAACATTTCTTTTTTTGTTTGTTAATTTGTGCGAGACCTGTTGGCTACGCGATTAACCTGTGGCTTGAGAAACCGCGACTCAGGGGCATCTAAGCCATCAAAATCACTCGAGGATCGCACCCGGCCTGAGCCACACCAACCCTTAACATGGTTGGATTTTTTGCCCCCACAGGTTTCGAACCAGTGACTTTAACAACATGGAGTGGCTTAACAACACACTCCGTCACCGACAACGATGTAACATTTCACAACGACATTGGACAACACAATAAAATAAAATAAAATGTATTTTATTATATATGAAAAAGAGGCTTTTTGTCATACAAAATGGGACACTCATTGGTAACCCCTTGTCTTTCAATTGAGACACCATGTCCATTACATTAAACAAAATGTCTGATTTTCATAGACAATTATTTCAAAAAATACAACAACTTGCATTGATATCCAAATATATTGATCATGATTCTTCACTGGAATTGTTGTCAGTGCTCGAGCTACTTCCATGACTTGGGTTATTTGGTTGAATGTTTTGTTGATTTCCTCGATTTTTTTCCTCTTCTTCAAGTTCCATCTACAAAAATAAAAAAGAAGTGTAATATGTGTATCTACATTGGTGAGAATAATGAAAATTGAAATAAATAATATACATGAATGTAAATTGAAAAGAGACATACCATAGAAATAATTGAGTCCTGAATGATACACATTCTTTCAAAACCAAATCTCATGCCTTCTCTCAACAACTCTTCTGTTGGCACATTTCCATACTTTGTTTCCTCCAAGTTTTATACCCCATAAAAAATCATAGATTTAATATAAATGATTTTTTTTGTTCCATTAATTATAAAATGAAAGAAGTAAAACAACATACATACTTACAAATTCCACAATTAATGTTTGATATGCCAACATATACTCACAACCCTTACTTAACACAATGTCAATCAATTCTTCCGATGACTCTTCTTTGTATGTTAGCACCTGTTTGAAGACATTCAAGGATGGCTATTGTAAAACAACTTAAAATATACAAAAATAAAATCTTAATTTAATATTATAAGGAAATAACAATTACTCACAAACTTTGCTATCAACCTTTTTATTCCTTGTCGTCCTATTTTATGTGCTGAACGGGTTCCATTCTTTTTTCTTTTCTGCAAGAAAATACTTGAAAACTAATATTTAATGCTAAATTATTTATTTATATGTACCTAATAGAAAAATTCAATGATTTCATACATTTGAAGCATGTTGTTGTTGAGATGGCTCCTCCTGCGATGCAATTATGTCCATTTCTTCGACCATCTCCTTGTACATGTTTTTGGACATTCCTACTGGTATATTTTGGATATTAGCTCGTTGATCCTTTGGTATTTTCATAATCTTCCCGAAAAATTAACATGCAAAAAATAAAATATTTTATATTGATATATGAAAACTAAATATAATAAAATTGATATTAATACAGGAATGCTTTGTAGTAATATATACATATTCTAGAATTAAAACATTTTTAGGAATATTACTTTTTGAATGATTAATTTTTGTTGTTGCATGTTTTTTCTATTGCAAGTTTGACAGGTCTCATTGACCATTGCTCTGGACACACTTCCTATAGTTTACATATAACTTGGTTCTTGGAATCATTAGATTTATTTATGCATTGTAAGTGGAAAGTATGTCTATACGTTCATTCCACTATATCAATCATAGTTTTGTAAAAGTTCCCCCCCCTTTCATTAACCTCCAACACCACATGAGATGAACTAAGTGTAGCATCCTGCTCTTGCACACGCTGAGAAAACTTATTCTTTGAGGACACTTGCTCACAAGTGATCCAGATTATTATACTATTAAACATTTGATTTTGATTATGAGGCATTATGGGTCGATGACATGTTGTTTTGCTGCATTGACTTAGACAGGTGCTATTGACTCAGTTTTACTGAGTGTGCAGGATTTTGGATCTCAAGGATGCAGAGGAATCGATGGAACCCCTTGGACTCCGGATCGAGTTGGGGAGTGAACCATTGGGGTTTGATTGTTTTATATGTGATATTAGTGCATCTGATTAGAGGATATGATATAGATATATTTCTGACATGATTTGTTGATGATGAAGGCTGGCGATAGCTTGCCGACCAGAATCACATGTGAAGTAGAGGGGTCATGCACGACTACCAGAGACGTTGAGGGAGAGGTGTGGACAACAGCCCTTCCATGACCTACTAGCACTCCTACCATGGCTCGAACTGTAGGTTAATGACTACCTAGTTTGAGAAGACCCACGATGCCGTGAGGGCTGACTGCGACAATCACTCACGATGATTCTAAGGGGTGCACAATAAGGTAGGGGCCTTATTCCTTAGAGGCCCTTAGTCTCCCACAATATCACCCGACGGAGTATTGACTCCAGGGGTTTTTGATGTCTACCAAGTCATTCAAGAGGCAAGTGGCACCCTTGGAGCACATAGTGCGTCTTGAAGGGTATGTCGCACAAGAAAAATGGAAAGAGGCGAGTGGTGCCCTTGGAGCACGTAGTGCGTCCTAAAGGGCATGCCACACAGGAAAAACTGATGGAGGCGAGTGACACCCTTGGAGCACGTAGTGCGTCCTGAAGGGCACGTCACGTTGTTAATTAATAAATGAATAAACCTAGATGGCCTTAGGATGAATAACGTGATAAGAAAAAAAAATTAAAAAAAAAATCCCTAATAAAATGTCACCCAGCCTCAAAAATTAAAATCTAGGTCTAGGTGAAACTTGCGGTAAAAGAAAAATATGTTTGTAAAAATAAAAATAAAAATAAATATATAATAATGATAATCATCATTAATCTTGGACGAGAAGGGGGTAAGTAATTCTTTAAATTAAAAAAAATAAAAAATCTTTTGGGGATAAAATTTAAAAAGGGAAAAGGGGGAAATAATGGTGTTGTCTCATATGCTAATTAAACATTTATTAACTAAAAAGGAAAAAGGGGAAAAGTTAATTTTCTACACCTACCAATTTGAGTTTTAAATGAAAAAGGAAGGAGGGAAATCTAAAATAATTAGGAAACTAGGAAAAAGCGGGAAACATAAAAAGAAAGGGGAAACACAAGGAAAAAACAAAGAGTCTAACTTAGTAAGGTATCTAGCATTAAAGAACTTTCTAAATTAAACTCAACTAGTAAATTAATGAGGGGGAAATTCATTAAAACTTGTAAGGGAATACGGGGACACCTAGGAGCGATTCTAGGAATGACTTTAGGTGGGTGAGGGAAATAAGGGTAATTAATTAATTTATGGAGGAATGAAGGGGATGGATGACACATGTACGTGGAGGATTTTTATGAATTAAATTATTAAACAATAAAGTAAAAGGGATTTTGGGAAAGTAATGGACTTATAAAATCTATATAAAGGAGGGAGGAGGAGGATGATGGATCTCTTCTGTGATGCGTAACGTTACGCTGCAGAAATTTATACTTGACTGACTTAGCTTGTGGGAGTTGGAATACCTAGCTTAGTGAGGAGTGGTAGTTTGGCCTTGCGAGGTGAGCTGGGAGCTAGCTGATTCTCTGGTTAGTGTGCGTGG
>JASDQU010737254.1:173900-219755 GCA_032191745.1 Picea mariana | reverse complement strand
TCTGAAACAGATGTAGAAGGCACTTCTTTCAATGCTTCTTTCCCCTTGTTGTTCTTTGAAGCTTTTACTTGAACCATGCTCTTTCGTTCCAAGTAGTCTTCATACAACACCTTCACCATCTCGGCCATGGAAAACACCTTATCTCTGAACTCCTTCTCGTCTTGAGAAAGTCCTCTTGTAGATGCCATTTTCCTCCTTGAGATGTGCTCTTCCCTGGCTAACATGCAAAACTCAAATTCCAAATGTCAACTAGCTCTGATACCACTTGATCCGTAAGGATTTTTCGAAATGACTATGGTTGAGTTTAATTAGCATGCATTAATTAACCATTGGGAAACTTAACGAAAGCATGAGGAAAGAGATGAATTATACAGCCATTAACATAATTTCAGATCTGAAAAGCAATGAAAACAGCAAACCATAATGCACAAGTTTGATAACGGAGTTCGACAACTTTGCCTACGTCTCCGGGCCTTTTCTCTGTGAGGGAGGCTTCTTGATTTCTTTTCAAAAGATTATTAGTACATATTTACAATGCCGAGTGGCTTCTAGACTGATCTGGTCATGTTCACCATGATCTCTAGAATCTTGCACAACTTACAGCACCTGAAACGGATATACCGAACTCTCAGAAATCGTCCGACAACATCTCTACCTCAACAGCTCCTCTGCCTCAAACTGGCTTTATCTTGGCCTTGCATCAGCATCTCTGCTCTGAATGCTCTTCAAAATATTTCCCCAAATGGCCTCAAATGCCCTTGGTTAAATAGTTGGGAAAGTTGGTTTTCAATCTCCAACTTCCTCCCAAGAATTAGGCTCTAAAAAAGCCCAATAACCCCCAATTACATTAAAAAAGAGTTAAATTACATTAACTAATTAAAAGTTGGTTAAAAACCACTTTAAAAACTATAATATAGTTTTATAACGGGCTTTAGCCCCTCTTGTTGGGCGCGCTCTCCTTTAGTTGGTCATATGCCACTTCATGTGGCCACGCGCTATAGCGCGGGCCACCCCTTTTACTCCAGCATAGGGTTATATGGTGACTGCCCATAGGGCCAGGGGCTCAGGCCATAACCGCGCACAACTGTCAATTCCTGCGCACGCATAATGGGTCGGACCAAAACAATGGAACCGGGGTCAAGTTTTAAACCCCACGCCGAATTCCCGCGCCGCACTCCTTGTTATATTCCACGGTCACATAGCATACAGTGGAACCGCGGGTCGGGGCCAGGGCCCCGGCCCGACCCCCCGCGGCTTATTACCTTACACGAATTCAAATATATAATCCCCCGCACCATAAACAAGAACTAATGTATGGTCTAACGGTCGGAGTGCTATTGCAAAAACGCTGGCAGAGGGGAGGTCTGGGGTTCGAATCCCCCGGGCCCAAATAATTTTTGACATAGCCGTCATTGGATAAACCCGGGGTGCCACGTGGCAGGCCATGATTGGGCCACGTGGCACCCTTACATCCAACCGATGCATGCCACGTTTCGACTGATGATTTGTCCACATCAACCAATCAGAATTTACCGCGTGTCAATCATTAATTCGCCCACGTCATCTGCCACGTCATCTCGCCATGTCGGAAGCCGTATGCCCGGTCAGCACTGCCACGTCATCCAATGACGTCATCCGTGCCACGTGTCACCCTTCCAGTGGTGACACGTGTCACTCCAGGATTGGTCCAAGTGCGTGCCAAAAATGCCAAATCTGCCTGACACGTGTCACTGCCTGAGGCTGCCACGTGTCCTGTATGGAAGCCGCCATGTGTCCTCTCCTGATGCTGCCACGTGTCGCATCCTGGTTACACCACGTCAGTTGTACGGACTGACACGTGTCTGTACGGACTGTATGGATAGGTACAGTCAGCATCCCAAAATTTTCCCTATTTGGCTCGGCGGATAGAATGCGATATCTTCTTCATACGGACTCCGTTTGCGATAAAAATTATACCACCGGAATCAGGAAGACGAGCCGGATGCAATGGTGTTGGTTTCATTGGATTCCGGGAAATTTCATTTTTGAGCATTTTTCATGCCCTGACAGCCTTCTGAATCCGATTTCGGATCAAGAGGAAGTTTTAGCTTCAGTATGTGGAGGTGGGTCAGATAAAGGGTTATCTGCATGGATATGTGTTAGAATATAGAAGAATGTGTGCTCGTTTTACCATTGACGATACCTTTGTCACCCAACCATAGGCCAAAGCCTCCCTCCAAGCACCTTAACCTTGACTGAGAATTCCTCTGGAAGCAAACCCTAGGCTAGATAGCCAAACAAAGGGTAGCACACCTCTCTCCAAGGATAGCGCAACACAAAAGACTGATCAGATAGTCCCAAACCCTAGCCAAGAGATATTCAATTCAATACTGAAAACTTGTTGTTATTGCAGCTGCACCAGCAGCTCTCCTCCAAACCTGCGCACAAGACTGCAACTGTAGTGCGCACCAAACTGGGAACTGCAATTCTGAGATATCACAAATGAGAACTGGCATCCTGTATTTATAGTGGTTCTGCCAGTTTTTTTGGGGCCAACTTCTCCTTCTCAATAAGTGTCTGTTTAGTATATTATTATTATTTCCGGCTGACTTCTTCTCTTGGAGGCTAATAACCTAATATAAATTATCTTCTTGAGCTGACAAGGCTTCTAGGGTTATTAGCCAACTCACTAGGGTTTCTCTTTCTTCCCGGAGTCTTCTATTCTCGTCAGGTTCACACGTGGAGGTAAATACCTCCCGCAGCTACCATAATATTAACACTCCCTCCTAGCTAGAGAGTTATTTATAGGTAATGGACTTGAGCACAAAAACATACCATTTACCCAATAGCATCAATATAGTCATCTAGACTATTTCATGACTAGATCATGAGCATCACCATCACCATCAGCTGCATCAACTCTTGAAACCATACTTCATCTAAGTAATTATATAAGATGTTGGATAAGTCACTCTCACCATAGAGTGATACAAGAGAGTAAAAGTTCTGAACTGTTTTCTGTTTGGAAAAATCTCTGTTCATCATCCATCTAAATGATCATTGTCTCCAATAAACTGCTGAAAGTCTTCAAGGCAATTAGAACAAGGATAGAGCAAAACTATGTCTATTCATAGTAGTACATAACTACAATCTAGTGGTTCACTACCACATCAAGTAACACACAAGTACTTCATCAACAACGTATGGTTGCGAACAGTGAAACATATTCACCACAGTAGTCCTCGTCTACTATCATACAGTATTCATAACAAACATCTGATAGCAATCTGCACAGAAACAATGTTATGATATAAACTGATTTGTCTGGGAAAATCTTTCACTCACATATGTGAGCTCTGAAAGAATATTTTCCTCACGAACAGTGGAACATACCCACCAAAGTAGTACATTTCTATTGTCTGGAGATAGGTAGTCTTCACAACAATCATCTAATGCCATCCTGCATAGAAAAATATTATTAAAGATAAACTGAATCCTCTGGGCCAATCTTTCACTCATGTTTGTGAGATCTGAAAGAATATCTGCCCTCATCAACAATGGGCTATCTTCCCTATTCTTTATAAACAAGGAAGAAGGATTGTCTCTAATTTCTAAGCCTGGACCATTTCTCACCCTGGGCCATTCTTCCTACACTAATCAAAGTGCACCCTGGACAGAATGTATAAACCCTAAAAAATGTTTCGACCATTCCCCACCCTGGGCCATTCCTCCTACACTAATTAAAGTGCACCATGGAGAGAATGTATAAAACCTAAGGAATGTATGTCCTTGATTGTTGACCCTGAACTATTCCCCACCCTGGGCCATTCCTCCTACACTTATCAAAGTGCACCCTGGAGAGAATGTATAACCCTAAGGAATAAATATCTGGACCATTCCCCACCCTGGGCCATTCCTTCGACACTAAACAAAGTGTAACCTGGAGAGAATAAGTTTTCCCTAAGGAATGCCTGTCCTGCATCAACCTCCAAAATAGACCATTCTTTGAAACTTCTCACAACTGTGAACTTCAAAAGAGTGACTACCCGACGAGGTGAACCATTCTACTTGACCACTACTCAGAGTGACTGCCAAGAAGAATGACTGTCCTAGACCACTCCCCATGTTAACCACAATGGAAAGTCATTGTCTATGATACATCAACAATTGGTCTACCTCCCATGTTAACTACAATGGGAAGTCACTGTCCGTCAGAAGTCTCAATCCACTTTCCGAAAAGGAAAGCATATGTCCAATCTGGACTATTTTTCAATTAATAAAGAATATTTTTAGTGCTCCCTCCTAACTGGAGATTTATTTAAATCACAAAATTAAATGTTTTTCAAGAATATTTTTTGTACCTTCTTCTAGCTTGGAGAATCTTCTCTTTCAACTAAGGGAGTTATTTCCACGATCCCTATCTTCTCTCGGAAATATGCAAACTTGATTCTGGATAGAGGTTTTGTCAGGATATCTGTTGTCTGCTCATCAGTGGGGATATATATTGGAGAACCACTTTCTCCTTTCTGGACTTCATCATGGATAATGTAATACTTGTACTTTAGTCTGGAAAACTTGTGAAGGGTTCATGTAGATCTGAACAATAGAGTATATCATAGTTGGAAAACTGGAGCATGTTCATGTGGCACTTCTTTTGTCATCATGAGATCTGATCTTTTGAGTAGTCATCTTGATGTTATAGGAAATCTTCACCATGCTTCTGCTGTGCACTAGAAGTTCTCCACCAAGTTATCTTCTTCTTATCTGCATACAGGAGTCTCTTTCTGGTATGCCTCAAAGTCTTGAGATTGCTCCTCATACACTCTTTATTCAATTTCTCTGGAGAACATTCCTTGCATTCATCTGATGTAGAACTCCAACTCATGGATGTTGCAGATGATATAATGACTCATGCATTGATATGTCTGGTGTACTAGAACAAGTAATCATCATAGTCTTCTCCCTCCATCTGGGAGAACCTCTGGTTCTGGATCTTGCAATGCTTTCATTCATAAGTCATACACTATTCTTCATAATGACTTTTAGTTCTTCTTCTTGATTTATTTTAGTGAGTTCATATCAGGCTGGTAATCTTGTGATTCTTGATACAATGATTGGTTGTTTTGGTTCTTCTTTCTTGGAATCCTCATGCTTTTATTTTACTTTTGATTCCATGGAGTTTCTTATAGATTCCATGCCCTAGAGATTCCACTTCTTCTTTTCATCATAGGATCATGGATCTGGATGCACAACCGGGAATGCTTTAAGGCTTCTCTTCGAAGAGGTCTTCTTCTGTGGTTGAGATGAAGACGTATTATCTTTTCATGGCTGCTACCATGGATATATATATCATCATCTTCAATGGATAATAGGATTAGCTCCCTCCTAACCCTTGCTTCATGTAAGAGTGCATATAATCGGCTCCCTTCGTTTGATAGAGTCCATGCTTCCATCTGCATCCTTATTGTCTTCTGCAATGTATAATAGAGTCCACGCTTCCATCTGCATCCTTATAGAGTCTTTTGCAATGTATAATAGAGTCCATGCTTCCATTTGCATCCTTATAGAGTCCATGCTTCCCTCTTGTTGTCTTATAAAAAATGTCATAAGTCTTTTTCCAATTTCTTTTGATGTCTGACTTCTAAGTCTCTTCAAGATTGATTATGATTTCAGCTTATCTTGTAATAGCTTTCACATGATATATTTCATTCTTTCATGTGTAATATCTAATGATAACTATTTTCATCTTGTTTTTTTTTCATAGGTACAGTTCTTCTTGGAACACATTATCTTCCAAGAGATAGATATACAAGATATGTACAGAGACGATGCAAGCAAGATATGTACAAGAAATAAGAAGAGTGTTGTTGCCTTTTAGTAGAAGAAGTCTCTTCCATCCTACTTAGTCTTCTTTGTAGGTTCCTTTTCTTCGACAATCGATGCTTTGTGTTTCTCCTTCCTTTTCTTTAGCTCAGGACACTGATTCCTGTAGTGACCGTACTTCTGAGAGTTGAAACACTGTATTTCTGAAATATCTTTTCTTTGTTTTGGCTTCCTTCTTGAATCGAACTTTCGTTTGTCCCTGAAGTTCTTAAATCTTGCTGTGAAGGCTTGATCATCGTACTTCTTTTGAGGTTTCTCTTTTGCATTGATCCTTGATTCTTCTTGAGCATAGCAAGTCCAAATTTCTTCAAATATGGGGTACTCCTTCCTTGTGTTCATGCTTGCAGAAAATGCATCCCATGTCTTGGGAAGACCATTGAGTACTATGTTCACCAATTCCTTTTCTGAAGTGATCTCTTCAATATCTTGTATTTGATATCTTAACTGTGAGATCCTTACAAAGTATGATGTTATGTTGTCATCATCATTCATATTCATGTCACAGAGCTCATTCTTCAGATTCATAACTTGTCCAATGTTTCTCACTGAGAAGAGATTTTTTAGGGCATTGTAAATCTTCTTTGATGAGTCAAGATGGGAGATGTAGGGTATCAAGTGGTATTTTATGGAATGCACTATGATACTCATGGCATTTATGTCAACATCTTTGAACTTCTCCATCACTGCAACGTTCTACGATTCATTCTCTTATCCTTCTTTAAACTCTGGCTTCACGATCTTTCCTTTCACAATATCCAGCACTTTATTCTTAGCAAGGATGAGGTAAATCCTTATCTTCCATGCTCTAAAGTTAGAGGCTCTATCTAGCTTGTTCTCAAACTTCATAGAGTTCATCATGGCTTGCTTGACTTGGTCAAACCCTAGATTTTGACCAGAAATACAAACTTCATGTCTTGGCCTTCTGAGAGTACCAAGAGATGCACTGAGCTAGGGCGCACTGATCTATCCAGAGATTAGGTCAATATCGTCACTTAAGGTTCCTTGACAAGAGGTTTAGGGTTTTTGCAACTGCTTCTGCTAGTAACCCTAGCTACAGTGCTTTTGGAAGATGCTCCTGCTAGTAACCCTAGCGATAGTTCCTCAACGAGCTCAATGTCTAGCGGTTATGTTTCCTTCCAGCGTTTTAGGCTGACTGAAGGGTTGTGGGCCCATAACCTGTTAGAATATAGAAGAATGTGTGCTCATTTTACCATTGACGATACCTTCATCACCCAACCATAGGCCGAAGCCTCCCTCCAAGCACCTTAACCTTGATTGAGAATTCCTCCGGAAGAAAACCCTAAGCTAGATATCCAAACAAAGGGTAGTGCACCTCTCTCCAAGGATAGCGCAACACAAAAGACTGACCAGATAGCCCCAAACCATAGACAAGAGATATTCAAGCCAATACTGAAAACTTGTTGCTACTGCTGCAGCTGCACCAACAACTCTCCTCCAAACTTGTGCACAAGACTGCAACTGCAGTGCACACCAAACTGGGAACTGTAATTTTGAGATATCACAAATGAGAACTGGCACCCTATATTTATAGTGGTTCTGCCAGTTTTGATGGGGCCGACTTCTCCTTCTGGATAAGTGTCTGTTCAGTATATTATTATTATTTCTAGTCGACTTCTTCTCTTGGAGGCTAATAACCTAATTTAAATTATCTTCTTGAGCTGACAAGGATTCTAGGGTTATTAGCCAACTCACTAGGGTTTCTCTTTCTTCCCAGAGTCTTCTATTCTCATCAATTTCACACGTGGAGGTAAATACCTCCCGTAGCTACCATAATATTAACAATATGCATCTTGGTGCAGATCATCGAAATGCCATATTCAATATGGGTAGTCATGTATTGTTTGAGCTCCTTGATTGAGGGGGCGATGGAGGACTGCATGGTTGTATTGATGGCGGCAACATTGGCACTGAGTTGTTTCACTTCTTGTTGGGTCTCTGTGAAATTAGATTGCAAGGTATTGAAGCGAGCTTCCAAGTCTTGGCTACGGGTATGGGCCATGATGACTAGGGAACCAAAATGGGGTGGGTGGGGTCAAAACTTTTGCTGAAAAATGATATGTATGAATATGAAGAGATAAATCCAATGGAATAGGTCTCAAATAATGGTGCAAAACTTTTCAGACCCCCTTTTTTTTTTTTACACCTGCAGAGTTATACTCCATTCTGAAGAATACTACAGTGATGAAATGCCCAAATTCTTAACTAGGAAGAAATGTGTAGTGATTTTTCAACCTGAACACAGTTGCACGACAATAGATCTTCTCTGTTTTAATTTTTTTGTTTCCATCCCCAAGGGTTAGGTATTCAAGGGTTCTACAGACAAGGGTTTGCCCTGTGCTATAGCTCTCTGATATACGTGTGGGATCCAACGGTAGTACTTAGCCCAATATCTCAGGGCACCAACTAAGGAGGCTAGACCATGCCCTTAGCCATACTACCTAACTACCCAGGTACTAGAGAGTATCTTCCCAAGTGTTGTTCTCGGTGGTACTATAGAAATCAGGCAACCAATCAGTTTATCTAAAGAGGGATTAAGGTAATCTAGGTCAATCCATACATAGGTTTTGTCTTATGCTCTACCACTCGAAGGGGTACCAACAGGGGTTACAAGGGTGGCCAATAGATGTGCGCTTAAGTACCACTTGTATTTCTTGTGTGTATGAATCCCTCAACTGTGGGTTTATGCGTGCAACAATAGATATTTGTGGCTTAAAGTGTCGGAATATGTCTCTACCATGAAAAAAATTTAACCCACAATTTCTGCCGAGGAAAATGCTCTGATACCACTTGTAATATTTCAGATATAAAAAATATGCAGAATAGAAATAAAATGATAGAAATGGTAGATAAACAACAATATAACCAGAACAACACCACAATAACACTGAAATGATATCAAAATAAAACCAGAAATAGCACTTTGATCATGAGAGAAATTTTCATGGGCCTCTTCGATGGGGAAACCTCTAGTCAAGGAAATCTTTATTACAATAATATCCAAGCTAGGGTTCTCATACCCTTGACTCCTATTTATACTAAATATGTCTATCAAAAGAACCATCTAGAGGAAGATCCTTCTAGAAATAGAAACTTTTATTAGGTCTTTTTGCATTTGACTTATTCTACTTTATTGCAAAGCCTTATTAATATTGACCTTTATTACATCCGAATATAGTGTTCTACCTATGTGCGAGTTAGGTCCCTAACACAAATACTCCTCTGACCTCACACATTAGGGGGCATATTTTATAGCAATATTTTCCTCACCGAATTCAACTTGCTCAGAAGGCATTTTCCATTTCCCTATGTAGACTTGAAGTCCCCTTTTGCAATTTCCAAAGCTAAAAATTGTATTTTTCCATAGATACCTGCCCTAACAACTATACAACATGAATATACTCAAGTTGCACCATTAAAACCCACGTACATCGGGTTTTGTGCTCAAAATTAAAAAATGGTGTTGGGTTTCTATGCCACATCACAAGATCCATGATCCTTGACTTTCCATATACTAGAAACGCTTTGAATCGGCCCTTAAGTTCCATTTAAAGGCTATAAATGGGCCATATCCAAGCTGTGGAGAAGAGGAAAAGAATTCAACTTTGAGAGCAAAGTTACTCTGGAGAAAGTATTCACTTCATATTGAATCTGCATTCCTTTGTCCTTTTAAGTTTGAACACATTGTTCATCCCCCAAGCTCTTCCCTATTTGATGGAGAACCTCATTGTCTCTCTTATATGAGCTTGCCTTTGGTGGAGTATTGAAGTGGTGGAGGCCGAGATGGAAGGGAATTAGTTTCTCGGTTCCGAACGTGCCGACACGAAAGTTTGTCATTCATACACTTCTGTTGATTACATTTTAATAGAAATACTCTTTTCTCGTCCAATTAATGTCTTGCAAATATTTGAATTGTTATTCCATGGGCATATTTTTTATGAATATTGATGGATTATGCTATTATATGTGATAACTTGATATATTATCACCATATTATTGCGTATCTTGGTTGTTGAGAACAAGTTGCAGGTATATTTCTTTGAGTCAAGTGCTCAACGATGGACTTCATCGAACGTCTGGACGAGGTAGGCTATTTATCTTGTATTGTTAGCATGCTTGTTTATATAGAATACTTGAGACTAGAGTTAATTTTTTCATTCATTTCCATCTATTGTGGTTTAACCCATGCCATAGAGTGATTTTCCTCATAGTAGTCCCACAATAGATGGGCCTGCTTCTACAGGGTCTACGTCCTCTTCTTCCCTTTCAGAATTCTATCGGTCGATGATATCTTCAACCAAGACTTCCTCATGTTGATGAGACTATCGCGGTCCCATTGTTTTGTCAGGCTTCACAGGGGTCTCAGGGTTAGGGTTGAAAATATCGTTCTGAGCCCCATAACTCTACCCTATTTCCCCTTCCTACACTGTCGATGTTTCTTCCTCAACCCATTATAGGATAATTTATTATGTGGCCAAGGTGGTTACATATTCCAGCTCAACCATGTTTTCGGGATGTCTCATTCTTTCCTTGCACCTCTAACCCTACCGACTAACCCAGACATACTGGCCTAGCGCGTCGAACTTTGGTGGGGTCATCCTGTTTCGAATTCACATTTACTTGCTTCTGCATAAAATCTCGGGGAACACACTCTATTTCTCATCTTATGCTAAAAAATAACTAACTGTGGAATAAAATATTAGGCATGACCATTAAATTTTAATGGGAATTTTTCATTCCATGATTACTTATGGTTGGTTGTTTTTGGTGGCCAAATGGATGAAATTAAATTTTGTCCATCTGGGTTTCAAGTTGTGTGAAGTATCCCTTAATGGATAAAGTTTAGTCTTGCATATTACACACCATAATATTGGTGTTATTCACATAATTTAGTTGTGTAATTAGGTTAACATTATGGTCCCTCCACCTAAGTGTCTTTTTATTTTTTTGAAATACAATTATACTCAGATATTAAATAAATTATATTTAATTATATTTATACGTAAATTAAACACAATTCTATTAATATGAATCAATTATGCACTATCAATTATGTATATGAATATCAATAAGTTATTCACTTCTCAAAGATTAAATAAATAATAAATTATATTTATAGGTAAATTAAACACAATTATATTAATATGAATCAATTATGCATTGCTTGAAGATTAAATAAATGATATTTAATTATATTTATAGGTAAATTAAACACAATTCTTTTAATATGAATAAATTATGCACTAATTAAAGATTAAATAAATGATATTTAACTTTATTATGGGGGAGATGTTAAGGTGTTCTTGTGATGAGGCGTTACATGATACAAAAGAAGTCAGCTAAATATTCCACGAAATGAAGATTTTTTCTGGGGATATTTACCTGAAATCCGGTGAGAAATTGTTGGATTAGTGTATTAAGTGATTATTTCTGTAAAATCTGAGTGTCGTGGGATTTTTTCAGCATGTTGAATCCATTTCCGCATTCAAAAATGGATTCTGAACAACAAAAGACAGTGGTGTAAATTTATATCACCCAATTCCGGCCAAAAAAGTCATTTCATTGAACAACTAGCCAACGCCGATAAAAATTACTTAAAAAAACAAATTGATAAAAATAAAGTCTTTTTAATTAATAAAATAAAGCTTGCTTAATTAAAAATAACAATAATAAAAAATGATATGAAATAATAAATAAAGTCGACATAATTAAAAAGTTTAACATGTATCAATGTTGGTTTGTAAGTGAATCCTTGGTGTGAGTGTTGATATGAGATAAGGGATCAAACTTGATATTCAGGTGAACCCATACAAGTACATGATCAACTTCTTAACTTATGAAATGACTAATGTTATTGAATTTCCATTGAATAACTTTATGCTATTTTAAGAAATGAATGAAAATTAATACTCTAGTTAATTATCTTGTTGTAGTACAATTCGAGTGGGTCTAATGGTTAAGAATATGTTTTTCCTTCTAAGAGGTCACATGTTCAAATCCATACAGGGGTAGGATATGTACACCATCTTAGACTTTAGTAGTCAAATTGTCTTGGACATGGTCTCTTGTCTCATAAACAAGAGTGTCTTATACACCAATTTGGTGTCTGTCTTGGTTGTGACCTTAAACAATTTGATTATTATTATTTAGTGATATGTGCATTTTTTTTACAGAAACAATTAAATTATATTATAAAGGTGTCACAATCAAACTTTACAACAAAAGTCTACATAGGAGTTTCAACAAGTTCAAACACATCTCATAACATACTTATTTTTCCTCCTATTACAAAATGGGGTTTCATCCGAGAGGACACTGTTTTTCCTATAGAATCTACTCATATACAATCTTACAAAAATCCCTTGAAGTAATTGCACTTTGGAAAAAATCAAAGTCAGAGAGGTTGTTCGGTTAATTCTCTCATTCACTTGTTGGTCTGACCCAAGTTCAGATCTGATCAGGGTTCCAAAAAAACCCTCTAAACCAATTGGCCCTTCTGGTGAACCAGAAGGAAACACAGTGCACAAAGTGCACTGTGTAGTCTCACTCGAGATAGATTTATGGGTGACTACAATTATTAAGTTCTTGTAGTGTAGGAATGAGTGGGGATCTGAGAGTGTATTCTACCTTTTTCATGCATTAATCATGTTATTCATTCAACTATTCCTATGATTCATTCATCTTTTAGGCCATTCATTCATTCTAATATATCTATCTTAACCATTCATTCATAAACTAATCATTGACAAAAAGTAAACATGTAAGAAAAATCACATATAACACATGTTTTACTGTGGTTCACCCCCTCCTGGGCTATGTCCACAAATATTTGTCTTCTCTTCTCTTTTATTTAGTATGCGGAAAAATATGACATTGCGAGCATTACATCCTCCATCATACATTCATGAAGAGGTTAAGGAACCTCTATGAGGCATACTACATCACACCGGGCTCCTCAGCCTATGACATAAATTTCAAAATATAGCTTACTCAACTCTTTGATATCACCTTGGAATTACAATTATTCAACAACTATGAACTTACAACTGCTGAACAACATCTCAACCCGTAACCTTGACCTCCTAGGTTCTTATTTATAATATTTTTTGGTCTTATAGTCGTTACAATATTTATCACAAACCCTAACCCTATAATAGTTAGGCTTTCTTGCCCGTGCGCCACGTTGCTTTCCCTCTTTGCATGCTTCTTTTCCTTCTTTTTCTGCATGCTTCTTTCTTTCCATCGATTGCGGGCGTTCCAAAATTAGGTCTTTCCCAAAATAGACCTTTTCTCCAAAAATAAGTTTGCGCGCAAAATAACCTTCTTCTCAAAATATGCCTGCGCCAAATAGGCTCCTAACACTGACATGTGGATCATCCTGAGCTACTCATGTGGCTTGTCCCGAACCACTCATGTGGTGCGCGTTCTCTGAACTACCATGTCTAGACTGTGAAACTTTTCTGCTAGTTCCTTTCCTTTTTCTCTCATCTGCGCAGCTTTTCTTGTTAGCGCCTCTACTATCTGCTTTGTTATCTCCTCCTGCATCAATTTTGTGCTCTCTTCTTGAGCCTATGCTCTAATTTTTTTCTCTTCCTCCAACTGTGCAATCATCTGTGCTGCTTGTTCTTGGAGGGGTTCCAATTCATCTTGTATTTCTTTCTTCTGCGTTGCTTTAAACTCTATCTACAAAGTCTTTATTTCTTGGATGCCTTTCAAGCGCTCTTCGATTCTCATTGTTTTATGTCATTGCTTGAGCTCTTGTATGGCATCTCTCACTCTTTCCTCTTCCTGGTCCCATTGTTTTACCTTTTCATCTTCTTCGACAATAGTCCATATCTGGATTGTTGTACCTTTTCAGTTGGTCGCATGTGATTTGAAGAATTTCAAAAACTCCTCTACCCACCTCCAAGTTTGTTGCATCAATGCATGCCCTGGACTGTTCTTCTTGCATGACACTAGCCTGGAGTCCATATAGTTATTGGGTGGGTATTTTTTCCATGAACATTTCCACTTCTTCCACCTCCTCCAGGGGTTTCTACATAGTCTCCTGATCGAATCTGATCATTTGACGTGTTATCGTAAATGTATCCTTGCCCTAGACTATGAACTGCATTATCTCCTCTCCTTCTTTATGCGCAAGTGGTCGCTTTGTCTTTTCCTATTGTTGCGTTGTGGCTTGTGATCCTGCTTGGCTCCATAGTTGTTGTATATTCTCATGGACTTCTATGAGTTTGGCCATGATCTCCTCCCAATGTGCTTCTACAATTCAAACCACTTCTCCGCTCCTATATTGGACCTTGTCTCTGAGTATCTCTGCATCATCTTCTATCAAGGTGAGGTCTGGGTCATCTGTGTCATATTCTTTTTTCTTGGGCACCTCTTTTTCCTATGCAGGCTTCCTTACTATCTATGAGGATTGTGCCCCACTTGTTGTACCATGGGTTCTTTTTTCTCCATCTTGTGAAGTATCCTTCTTCCCAATCTATGGCTAGCTTCTTGTCCTTGCTATTGTTGTTGTCCTCCTTGGTCGTTTTGGTATTGCATTGCTCTCGGTTGGTTGATTCCGTATTGTAACCATTATAGTATTACCGGTCGGGCTGCTTGTTCTCACTAAAGAGATTGCTTTATCCTTTTCCTTAGGCCTAGAGTATTGTGTCATGCCCATCCTCATGGATGGTTTTGTTACTGGTAGCCTCCACTGCACCAGCCAATCTTTAATTATCCAGTCCACTTCCTCTTTGGTTATACAGTACTGCATATCTAGCCATGCCTTCCTTGGATCCTTTGCTGCTTGGATCCAAATGTGATGTTTGGATGCCTTGAACTTGGATATCCCATCTGTCTCTTGGACTACCTCCATAGGTATGCGTCTGATTTTTTGTATCTCTTCTAAGAACATTGCAAAAACAATGTTGTTTTCCTATTGTGTTTTGTTGTCCTTGGCCTGCCAGAGGGACTCGTATCTGGCCGCATATCATTTCCCCAGCCTATCCAAGAATGATGATAATTTTGTCTCCTTCCATCCCTCCAATGCTATAAGAATGATCAAACAGGAGTAATGGAACTTAGTTACATTGTCATGCACATCTCTACAGTCTATTAAGAATTGGTTCACTAGGTATGGTGCCCAGCTAAACATGACCCCCTTCGCACATTGCGCGACTACTGCAATAATGCCTACTGGTGCTTCCTCTTCGAGGAATTTCCTCAAAACTTTGCAATACATAAGATTGCTAGTGAACCTTGTTGCATTATCATTGATGTCTTCGATGAAAATGCCTCTATTTCCCCGACTAGTGGCAAACTACACTTAGAACATCTCTGCGATTTATTTCTCATGCGCCTTTTTATCCAAATATTCTTTTGATTGCGCGTTGACTACAGGGAGTCCTATTATCTTGGCAATAAATTCCACATATATATGTATCATCCTATCGAACCAAAGGATGCCTCTGTGTATGTGGGAGACTAGTTGTTTGACACAGATCTCGACATTCTTGCGACGCCTGAAATGAGGTATATCTAATAGGTTCATAATGCCCAAGTTATACAACCCAGTTATCCACTGCGTGGGATCCATTATAGGTTTACCTAGGGGTCAAATTTCAACTATGTTTATTAAATAACTCTCCTCGAACAACTCTGGGAATTTGGTCGCGTCGTGCACATCATGGTCTATATACCTAAGCTTAGGTACCTTTCCCAATATATCATCCACGATAATGACTGTGTCTGGGAGATAGAGGAGTGTAATATCCATGTCATCTTGCATCTTTATTTTATGTTCTCCATTAATCCACTTCTGGGAATTATACTGTATTTCGGCCATCACAGATACTCCTTTGACCTCAGACATTAGGGGGCATTTGTTATAGAAATATTTTTCTCACCCCATGAAACTTTCTCCGAAGGATTTTTCCATTTTCCTATGTAGAATTGAAGTCCCCTTTTGTAGTTCCTAGAGATAAAAATTGTGTTTTTCCACATATACATGCCCTACAACTATACAACATGTGTATACGCAGGTTACACCATTACAACCCACGTACATCGGATTTTTTGCTCAAAATTAAAAAATGGTGTCGGGTTTCCATGTCCCGTCACGGGATCCATGATCCTTGACCTTCATATACTGGAAACACTCTGAATCAACCCTTCAATTCCATTTGAAGGCTATACATGGGCCATATCCAAGTTGTGGAGAAGAGGAGAAGAATTCAACTTTTAGAGAAAAATTACTCTAAAGAAATTGTTCACTTCATATTGAGTCTGCATCCCTGTGTCCTTTTAAGTCTGAACACATTTTTCATCCCCCAAGCTCTTCCCTATTTGATGGAGAACCTCATTGTCTCTCTTATATGAGCTTGCCTTTGGTGGAGGATTGAAGTGGTGGAGGCTCACGTGGAAGGGATTTAGTTTCTCAGTTCTGAACGTGCCGACACATAAGTTTTTCATTCATACACTTATGTTGATTGCATTTTAATAGAAATACTCTTTTCTTGTCCAATTAATGTCTTGAAAATATTTGAATTTTTATTCCATGGGCGTATTTGTTATTAATATCGATGAATTATTCTATTATATGTTATAGCTTTATATATTATCACCATATTCTTGCATATCTTGGTTGTTGAGGACAAGTTGCAGGTATATTTGTTTGAGTCAAGTGCTTAACGGTGGACTTCATCAAACGTCTGGATGAGGTAGGATATTTATCTTGTCTTGTTAGCATGTTTGTTTATATAACATACTTGAGATTAGAGTTGATTTCTGCATTCACTACCATCTATTATGGTTTACCCCATGTGATAGAGTGATTTTCCTCGCAACAGGCTCGCAGTAGATGGGCCTGCTTCTGCAGGGTCTACATCTTCTTCTTCCCTTTCAGACTCTGGTTGATTGGTGATATCTTCAACCAACACTTCCTCGTGTTCATGGGACTCTCATGGTCCCATTTTTCATTAGGCTTCACAGGGGTCTCAGGTTTAGGTATCAAAATACCGTTCTTGATCCCTAGATCCCTACCCTATTTCCCTTGTTGCGTTGTCGATGTTTCTTCCGCAACCCGTGTCGAGATAATTGATTTTGTAGCCAAGGTGGTTACATATTCTAGTTCGACCACATTTTTGGGATGTCTCATTATTTACTTGTGCCTATTTCCCTTCCGAGTAACCTGGACGTACTGGTTTAACGTGAAAAACTTTGGTGGGGTCATCCTGTTTCGAATTCACGCACTTACTTGCTTCTACATAAAATGCTAGGGTACACATTTTGTTTCTCATCCTATGCTCAAAAATCACTAAGTGTGGAATAAATGCGTTATTTTTTCCTTTAATAGACTCGATCATAATCATTTTACACTTTTTGCATGCGTTTGCACCGAATTTAATTTTTCCTGCGCGTTGTCTTCTGATGTTTGTCCCGGTAATTATTGCACGTGACTTTTTCCATTCCTTCTTATGGTATAGTCACCTTCTACATATTTTTGCATTTTACTTCCTTTTTCTATTTTTGTATTCCTTTTTTCTCCTTTTTATTTCTTTTTATCCTCTTTTTGTCCTAACTTCTATTATAGTACACTATATACATTCCTTTTCCCACTGCGTTATAACTTTTGTAAGGGTTAAGAGGTCGACTATCCCTGTATAGTTTCAGTTGACTAATGTTGATCATTCCTTTGATTTTTGTTCCTCCCAAATCCTTTAGTTACACATATCCCCCATTTGTGATAGTATTTACCTCATATGGCCCTAGCCAATGCATTCTAAATTTACCAGGATGTTGGAAAAAATTATTGTCATATAGTAGGACTACGTTTCCCTCCTTAAAAATTTTCTTCTTAATATGTCTGTCATGTTAGGATTTGTCTCTTTATTTCTGCACTTCCTAGTGAAATCCTTCCAGAATCATGTCCTCTTCCATTTCCATTAGTTTATTTAGCCTTTCCTTTACCGTGTCTCTTTTTGTCATGTTGGTAATTGATGCAACGCGCAGACTGGGTACCATAAATTCTAACAGCACCATTGATTCCTACCCATACACCAACCTTAATAGTGTATGTATTGTCAACTTCTTACATGTAGTCCTATATGCCCATAGTACTGCTGGAATTTTCAAGTCCCAATTATCCCTATTGACATTGCAGATCTTAGTCAAAGAATTTTCCAAGATCTTATTGAGAGCTTCTACCATTCCATTGGCCTAAGGATGGCATGGTGTACTCTTATGGTGATAGAATTCAAAATCCTCAGTCATAGCCCTAATGGTATTGTTGATAAAGTGAGTTCCTTGGTCACTCATCAAAATCCTTGGACATCCAAATCTGGTGATCACTTGCTCAAACAAGAAGTGTGTTGTTGTCTCTGTGCTATAGTCTTTGATTGGTGTTGCTTATGCCCATGTTGTTAAGTATTTAGTCACAGTAATGATATACCTATCTCCTGACCTTCTTTATAGTGGATTAATTGGTCCAAAAAAGTATGTTTCCCATATTTCAAATACTTGTAGAGTCACCTGTGGTCTCATAGGCATCTCATCTCTTATGTTGGGTTTTCCAACCCTCTGAAAGACATCACATTTCTAGAAATATTCCTTGGAATATTTATGGATTGTTGGCCACCATAATCCTGTGCACAATACCTTCTGTGTGGTATGTTTTCTTGCATAGTGTCCTCTAGCTATACCTTCATGATATTCTGCCAAAATTATGGGCCTTTCATGTTCTAGTAGACACCTTCTCAAAATGTTGTCTATGCCCATCTTATATAAATGTTCTACAATAAGTTGATAGTCTGCAGCTTTGAATACTAGATTTTTTTCTATGTTGTGATAAAATCTTGTGGCGCAATACCTGTACTTAAGTATTCAATAATATAAACAAAGTATTCATCAGCTACTTGTACAGAAAAATAGTTGCTCATCAGGAAAGTTTTCTTCCAAGTTGGTAGGTTCTTCTCCAATAGTTACCCTTGACAGGTGATCAAGTACTACATTCAGCTTCCCTGGTTTGACTATCACTTCAAAATCAAATTCTTGGAATAACAATAGCCATATATAGATCCCCCCCCCAAACACTGGCTTGTTAAATAGATATTTGAGGGAAGTATGATTTGTGAACCTCTTAAAGTGTTTACCATGTAAATAGTGCCTGAAATTCTGAAGTGCATATACCATGGCTAGGCCATCTCTTTATGTGGTGTTGTAATTTTTCTTTGATTCTGAAAATTTATTGCTTTCAAAGGCTATAGGATGGTCTATGTCCCCTTCTCATGTTTGTGCCAAATTGCTCCAAGTTTTATGGCTGATGAATATAAATGCACATGAAATGTATTTTCCCAATCTAGGAATACTGGGATAGGTGTTGTGACCATCTTTTCTTTTAAGGTGTCCAACCCTTGTTAACAGTGTTCATTCCATTGAAATCTAATGTCCTTCTTTAACACTTTTTTTTCCATTTGCATAGTAATCTGCGCATACCCTTTTATAAATTTCCTCTAATAGTCGGTATGTCCCAATGTTTCTCTCAACTGGTGCACTGACTTTGGTGGTGGTAAGTTTACAATGACTGCAATCTTAGCAGCATCCACTAGTAAACCTTGTTTACACACTATATATCCCAACAATATTCCAAAAGGTGTCCCAAAAATGCAGTTCTTAATATTCAATGATATTTGGCATTGCCTACATCTTTCCAATATTAGCCTTAACACTTCTACATGATATTTTAATAGGCTATATACAGTCCAGTCATCTAGATATACTTCTAGAAATTGATGTATGAATTCCTTAAAAGAAGCCATGAATACTCTTGAAAATATGGTTGGTGCATTCTTCATCCCAAAAGGCATGATTGTATATTGGTAGGATCCCCATTCTGTAGAAAAAGTAGTCTTATACCTATCTTCTAGAGTTATTTTGATCTAATGGTAGCCTGAGAATCCATCTGTAAATGAATATGCTTCTTAGCCTCCTACATTCTCTAAGACCTCGTTTGTGAAATGGGTAGGAAAATGATGATGTAAGAAAGCATCATTAAGTTTCCTCATATATACACAAATCCTTATCCCCCCTTGTTTATTTTCTTGGAATACCATAGGACTTATCCCTTTAGATTCCTCTACTGGTTCTATGATACCGAATTCCAACATTCTGTCAATTTTTTCTTTCACTTTCTTCTTATATATTGGATTCGGTCTATAAGGTATCTTCCTGAAAGGTCTTTCCTCAAGTTGGAGAGGTATTTTCATCTTTCCTAGCTCCCCTTCTATGCCTTTCATCTCTATAAAGGTCGTTGGGAATAGGTCACTGTATTTTCATAGTAACTCTATTACTCTTTCTACTATTTGTTCATTCCAATATGTTATAACCAGAATTTCATCCGAAAATGGTTACATGAATCCAACATCTTCAAAATGCCCATTAGTTCACTCATGGACCAAAAATGCATTTCCAAAAGTTCCAAAACTATACAACCAGTTATAAAATCATCATGCGCTAAGAATACATAGGGAGCACGTGCACATGCACAATCTAGAAACATAAGAAAAGTGCACATGTGCACGATGCATGACTGTGGAAGCAAAAACCCGTGCACCCCTCAAAACGGTGCATTTATGATATTGGTCGGCCTTCCACCCACTTTTGGTTTAGCTTCCAGGTTTATTTGACACTCAAATCTTGGATGAATCTGACTGGGGGGCTAGTCAAAGACCTAAGGGTGCCCTAAAGAGCCCCATGTTCACACTAAGAACTGGTTGCATAATGCCACAACACTATGCTATAAAAGGAGGCCATGGGTTCACTATTTTTTCAAGGAATTCATTTGTATTGTTATGCTTCTTATATTCTCTTGGAGGATCCTCTTTCCTCATCAAGAGCATCCAAGCACTATTCCATTTAGCCATTCATATCACCTCTTGAGTGAATGAGCTTTGGATTCTCTTCACCATTTCATTCTAGTTTGTTACTTGTAAGAAGAGCTCAATATTTTAGGGGTCCAAGAGCCCTCCTTTGGAGGAATAGGAGACCCATATATCTATCTTTCTCTTTGGTTTTTTTCCGCTAATACAATCCTATCCATTAGTGGCATGAGTGTTGTTTGTTTTTGGTTTTAATGTTCTTATGCACTCTAGTTTAATTTCTTATATTGTTCTTAGTTTATTTCTTTGTTTATTTCGTATGTTCATACTTCTAACTCTTTCCTTTACTATTGTCTTGCCTAGCTAACCCAACTGGGATTGTAAGCTTATTTATTTTTCTCATTCAGGTGACAAAAGAGGTGCAACAGATTGGCAACTCCACTGGGGAAAGGTATCAATTTCCTCCCCTATTTGGGTTATTTTAGCTCTTCTCTTTGTTTATTTAACTTGCAGTAACCATAACTCGCCCAAGCCAGCCTGCAGAAAGCCAAATTCAAAGATGAGTTCAGAGAATTTCATCCAAAATTTTCTTATTGGTCATGTAACAAAAGTGCGCTGGTTTTTTGACCCAAAGGCACATCTTCAGCGCATGTGCACTCATCCCACTATTTTTTCTCAGTGCATTCGGTGCACCTGCACCAAAGGGTTGTCTTTTAGCTATGCATTGGCGCCAAATGCACCTCTGTCTACTCTATGACCCGCACATCTTCTCAGAAATTCACACATTTTAAGGTTTTTTGTGATTTTTTGAGGGCCCATAGCCTTCTTAAGCTTGATTCCATGCAGATTGTAATATGCACCACTCTTAGACACTCTCTCCATATGAAGGGATTAGTCAAAACATAGGCACTTAAGAGGTTAAAATCATTATTTTTCCTCTTTTGCTTTCATTTTTCCACGTGGATGGCTTGCTTTGATTAAAGTTTAAGTTGGAATCATTCTATATCACATATAAAACTTGCATTGAGACCAGAAATTGGACATCAATCATTGAGTATGCTCTTCTCTCGCACCCCAAAGTGATCTTGAGAATCAGAAAGAGATTGAGGGAAAATTTCATCTCCCTTAAAAGATAAAATCTTTAGGAGAGGACAACACCCCCCTCAGGACCCCTCTTAGTTTATTTTTCAAACACATCTTAAAATTGTAAGGGCCCATACATGCCCACATGCTACAAAGATAGGATAATGTTGAAATTTAATTTCTTAGAGTAAATCACTAGGGAAGTTTAAAGGTTTTGTAACGGGCCCATACATGCCCACATGTCACAATTTAGGATAATTTTTTGAAGCTTTCTTAGATTAAATCACACTAGGGAGTTAAAGGATTAGTAAGGACCCATATGTCTACATGCTAGTTCTCTAGGGACTTTAAAATTCCGCAAGGTTGTACCAATGGAATTTATTTAATTAGGTAATCAAGACTTGTAAGGACCACACAAAGTCCACATGTAGCAAGGTGACACCTAATTTATTATTTTTTTTTGGCACACTTTCACTTGTTCACACACAAAGTCACTACTCACCCACATAGTTTTCATCTTGAAACGTGGAGGTTGAAGTAAGTTTCCTCCAAATGGATTCTGAAACACCCCACCCTTTTCTTGACGAAACTATCCACTCCCACTTAATTTCAATGAGATTGGATCACACCCCCAATCTCTCAAACAAACACATCTAAATTTTTTCTAAAAAATCACTAAGTTTCCTCCATAGGAGGTGCCAAAAGAATTTTTTTAGACTAGGTAGGATCTCGGGGATAGGCATCTAAATAATTCCCCGTTATCTAGTTCTCACATATTCAAACAATAGAAGTTGTCAAATAGGGAACTTTAAAATCCTCCAAGTCAAGTGTTCCTAACACCATAAGGCAGGGAGATACCCATGAAGGGTTGAAGGCTGAGGTCCAATTGTTCTGTGCATCCCCCCTTGAGGCACCCACCTCTTGGATGGGATCCAGCCTGTGAACCATTTTTGAGGCCAAAAATCTAGCTGTCACACTTTGACTGAGGTACCTAGTGACCAAATTTTAGGACATCTACCCAGGTGGCAATTGTGGGCTACAATTGCACCTTGATCGGATTTTGTGTGGCTATTGGTAAATATCACCAGCTCTTTTGGGATATGCACCCTCTACCCCTCATTATAACTGATTACTTCATCCTTCACTAGTTCCTCTTCTAGTGGCTTAAGACCCCACTGTTGAGTGCTATTGGAAGGTCCATTACTATTTGAGAGGAAGGATGTTACATATTCTAGGACACGATCATTTGTTTTTATTTGTTCTCCCCTGTGGAAAAAATCTACCTAACCACATCTATGCTTCTATGTAAATTTATTTACGTATGATGCTCTTGTGATTATATGTGATTGAGAATTATATTGTGAAGGTCCAAAAATTATGAAGGCTCTTGTTCATTTATTTGCTCTCATTACCATTCGCACACATCCACTTTGCTAGTCGAACATCATAGGGGACCCACATAATCCCCATCGTTCCAGATGATTGCTCAACCTCCCTCACATTCTAGGGGGAGTTCCTAGTCTTTCCAAATCATCGACTCCACCTTCTCACACTCCTGTGAGTGATACTCTATTAGGATCAGCTTTTCTCAGTTCCAATTTACTTAGTTCCACTTCCCAAGACCAACCATCCACCCACTTTCCTTTATAAGGAAGCGGGGGGGCACACATCATCCCCAAGAGGAAGTACCAACCCACCTAGGCCCCCTCACAGGTCAGGGACACATAACACTCACACTATGGATGGAACGAACCCTCTTTTGGGGTCAGGAACACAAATCATTCCCACCATGGCTGGAATTAATCCTCCACCACAACCCCAAATTCCATATTTGGCTTCCCTTAATATACCGATTTGACTAAACTCACTAATGATCCTATCTTGCATGAACCCACATGGCCTGCAATGCCCACCAAACTACCTTCAGACATCCCCAAGTTTGAAGGAAAAGCGAGAGATGACCCAACCAACTATATCACGACCTTTCATTTATGGTTCTCCTCAAATAACATTCTGGATGAATCTATCCGATTGCGATTATTTCAACACACACTCATTGGCCCATCAGCTAAGTGGCATGTAGAAGAAAAATATGGGTCCCATACAACCTTTGAATCTTTGGCCAAAGCATTTTTGACCTTCTTTCAACTTCTAATTCATCATGACAATGGTCTCAAACTGCTCTCAGAGTTTAAACAAACCTCCGCTACACACATCACCGACTACATTCATGAATGGCATCAGCGACGTAGTCTATGCAAAGCAGAAGCCACCAAGTAGCAATGCCTCAACTGGTTTCTCAAATCACTTGTCTTCCTCATTTCCAAATATGTGGCTGCCACCTTCCCCCAATCGGAAGAAGAAGCCATCAGGAAGGCCCAACACTTTGAACTCATTTATTCACAGTCAGGGTACTTATATACAGTAATACCTAACGCCCCAAGATCCGTTCCATTTGGTGAAGACAAACTAGGGATGTCCCACTCGGCAGATGGATTGATTGGTACCACTACACACCATAATTCACACCTCCATAAACCACCTATGTATGGAACAAATCAATACCCACCGGCATATGGCAGACCCCCTTATTATCCTCCTCCCCCTTGTCAACAACCATACCCTATTTCCTTTCCTCCACCCATCAGTGGACCACCCCCGACACCCACAGTACGCTCAATGGTTAAACCAAGTTCTGGTACCCCCTCTACCTCATTTTACACCCTAAGCTCTAGTGAAAGCGTTATGCCTTCCTATACACCTTACAGACCATTACCACCAAATAATTCATACTTTCTGTTTCCTGTCCCCCCACAACTCGTGGCTCCACCACAAGGACCTCCACACGTTGGGGTTAACTTTGTTCAAACCTCTCCCATTCAATAATATCAAAATTTAGAACAGCTGAATACATCTAATCCGACCCATCAATAGAACAGTGCCAAGAAGAAAGAAAAAAAATGAAACAACAATAATCCCGGACCAGGAGGGAATCACCCCCAACAAAACCAACCTGCTGGGGACAACCAAAATCAGGGGAACTAGAACCCTCAAGGAGGCAATAATAACAAACGTCAAGGGAAGAACAACAACAATCTTCAGAAAAACTTCCCTCGTGCCCTTTGTGGTGAGTATGGCCATTATACTCACCATTTCCCTCAAATCGTTGACTTCAAATGGATGAAAGAATTCGGAAATGGATCACATCCCCCAACACCGCCTACCCCCCACCAAGCCCCACAAAAATATGTACAACAACCACCCCCTGTTGTACTACAAAACCCCATACCACACCAAGGGGTAATGAACACCCAACAAGATATGCATCCATCCCCACCACAGATGGGACAATATGCAAATCCAGGCACTCCTACAGATCATACTATCCTCCTCACTAGTGAGGAAGAAGTCATTCTACAAATGTGCAGTCTTCAATACAGTGCAACCCCTGACTCTTCTCCCACCACCTTGGAAGCAACCCCAATCACAATTGGCCCCACTTTTATGATTCCACTCCCTAATACTAATACACCTCTTCATATTCCTTGCATCCCATTGCGAAGGAATGTTAGCAACCCTGAGGCTAGGGTGGCCCACAATTATAGTCTAGTCAATGACTTGGCACAATCCCCCACTGCCATGTTAGTCTTAGAAGTTCTTCAGACCTGTCCTACTCAATGGAGGTCATTACTTTCCACTCTGGGGGCAGTCGACCTTGCCGATACTCGACTCATCACCTTCGATATTGATAGTGGGGAACCTCATCTCCCCTCTTTGGTCGCTTTCCAAATACTGATTAAAATGTGGAACATCACAGGTTCACCGCTGCATTATTTATGAAGGTGCTTCCACATGCATCATGTCCAAAACTGTATGGCAGAAACTCAGCTCCCCTGAGCTCATACCATCCACCATTATTCTGAGGGCTTATGATGGAAGGCCATCCTCTCCTGAAGGGCTCTGTTAGTCTGTAATTTTTTCTTTTGATTTGGTGAGAAACCTTAATCCCAGACCCTTCCTACCTGCACTTCATTATCTACTTCCAGTTGATTTTAATCATTGTTTTTAGCTTGTTATGGTTTTCATTTCAGTTTTTTGAATAATTTATTTAAGTTTGGAGTTGTAAGACATGGTTTTAAGTGATGTGTCACTTTATATGCTTGTTTGAACTTTACAAATTCAAATTATGCTAAGTCATTAATAGCACTATGGGAATAACCTTATTCCCATAGTGCAAAGATAATCATGCCTTGATATGCACCTGTCACCCAGATTTCGTTATGATGACACAGATCATGGTTTGAGAGTTCACATGTGTCCCACAATAGCTTTGGAATCATTTTGTGATTCAAACCGTTACATGATCGAATTGATCTATACCCACAAAGGAATCATTTCAAATTGTCCAATTCTCAACGATCATTATATTAAACCTGTCATTCTATGTCTGATTTTGCTGAAATTTAGGTGCAGGTATTTGCTCAGAAGAACAGTTATATACTAACAGAATGCAGGTGGCAAATTTGGAATCCGAATCGTGCTAGTTATAGAATTGTGTTTTGATGGCACCTAAGAGGAGCGAATAGGTAGTCAGATTAGAAACTGAGGGTGTTGAACTCCTTGAAGCTTATCCTCAGATGGCTCAAAGGTTCAGAGATGCTGAGTGGTTTGAATTCCTTACCACTTTTCAAGGTTATGATGAGTAGGTCTCCATGGAGTTTTCACTGAACTTTGATGGTCATGAGGTGGAGATCCAGAAGATGTTGATGCTGGTGACAGAACAGACAATTGCTAAAGCTTGTAGATTGGTGGTTGGAGGAGAAAGATGGTGGAAGAAAGAGCATGTGGTTATAGAGTTTGTCAATCAATTCTTGCTTCCAGATAAGAAAAATCTGAATTGGAGAAGGGGAGTTCCTTGTAGCTGGATTAGACCTGAATGGCACACTCCTCTAATCATTATCCATAGGTATATCACCTGCGAAGGTAGATTTTCACTAGTATATATCTACCACATTAGGATATTAATGCATCTAAATGGTGATTATCCCTTAAATCTACCTTACTTTCTACTCAAAAGCTTGATGAAGATGTCAAAGAGAGTTCAGTCACTCTCTACCAATGCAAAGAGCAGCCTGTTTCATCAAATCTTAATTAAGACTTTAGTTATTTATGCTTTAATAGAATTACAGAAGCCCTGGAGCTGGCTCATGCAATCTTTAAATCCTAACACACAGTCCAACAAACAGAAGAAAGGAAAAGGAAAAAAGACTGTTACAAAGAAACAAAATATTTCAATTGATGAAACCCCTGTTAACGAAGAAATGCCTGATATCAGGGTGACGAGGAATAGCAGAGGTAAAAGACCTAAGTTGGATCCAAAAATCAAAATGTTTTCTGAGGAAGATGTTAAAGGGGAAGAATATTTAGATGAAGATTTTAATACTCAAACTGCAGTCAAGCATGAATCGCCATCAACTAGTAAAAGGGGCGTTGTAGTCAAAAGGACAAAGGATAAATGTGTGTCTGTGTCTCAAAAACCTAGAAGGAATTCTACTAGGGTTACCAAAAAGTACAGATTGAAGTCAAAAGCCATGTATAATCCATCAATCAAAGAAGAAAATGTCATAGTTATAGAAGATCACTTTGAAGATGTTGAAGCAGGTACTAGGAAAAAGGCAAAAAGAACTCCATTGCTTAAGAAACCAGTAAACAAAGGTAAACAAATGTTTTCATCATCTACAGGACCTGTAACAAGAGATACAACCAAATTGGCAAAATCTAAATAAATTGCTAAAGGTATCAGTGAGATTCCTAAGAATAAAAAGGATTACCTTGTAGACTCAAATCACATATCATATGTTCCTGAAGCCATGGATTCAACAAGTTCCGATGAAGAACATAGCTCTGGATTGGTTTCTAATTACCAAGTTAAAGTGAAAGAACCCAAAGTTTCCTTAAATCTGAATGAGCCTGCACCTTTTGAAGAATGCTCAAAATTCAGGGTTAAAATAAGAATTGATAAAGAAAGGATCAAGGAATTCCAGAAAACAGTGAGACAGTTGAAGAAAGAAAAGGCACAAATAGAACAATGGAATTCTTGTCAGCAAGAAAAGATTCAAGGTTTAAAAAAAAAGAAAAAAGAGCAAAGGGAATTTCTCAAAGAACTCAAAAAAATAAACTTCAGACTTTATTGGCACAATGTCATTCTTACCACAAAGCTCAAACAAAAAAATGCTAAAGCTGCTGCTGTGATTATATCCTAAAGGTTTCATGAAGATTGCTACAATCATAATTTTAATGTTTTCCAGGAAATACGGCAGTGCCTATTCGTTTTTGGCCTCTGAAATGAAAAGACCTCGAACTGTATGACTAGATCAAACTAATCCCTGTTTTGTAGAATCAAATGTAATGATGACAAGATCATATAGTATCAAGCTGTTGAGCAATGATCTATTTTTGGATTGTAAAATATCTTTTTGAGTTAACTTCCCTAGTAGATAGATACTATTCGGATCTAGTCATTAAAGGTACACTAGATGATAGGATCTAGGGGTTTTTATGGATAGTTTAAATAGGTAGAGGAAAGACTGTGTTCATGTGGAAAAATTGGAGATCCAGGGGACCTGTTTTGTGAATCCTTGCAAGACATTTTTGTTCTATTTGACACTTAATAGCAAAGGAATATGGATGATTAGACTCTCTTTTCTACTCTGTTCTTCTCTCTTCATGCTTGGGTTCATTATTTAGACTGCAATGCATTAGTTTTCTTGATTATTAATTAATACAGTAAATAATTTTCTGTGGTGATTATTTTCAAGTTTTGATTTCAAGTTGATTTTCTTGTTTCTTTATGATATTTTGAAATAAGAATTTTTGTGAAGTTGACAAATTGAAAACTTCATTTTCTCCTTTTCCTTATTGGTCTAATTCATCTATGTGACTACCTTTTAACCAGTCAATGGGATATGCTATGTTCTTATTATGAGTTTCTTGTTTATGTTATAACCTTGAGCCAGTTTTCAACCACCTTATTCAAAAAACCAAACCATAAAAACATTCAAAACAATTTGCAATAAATCGATGATGCCCTAAATTTCCCTCTCACAATCGAGTGCAACTTTAGTGACTAACATCTTTGTCACCACTGTCGGGGATGAAGGAACGAAGACATCTTCCCTGGGAAGAACGACAATGATCAGATCCGCTTCTTGATGGTGAACAAGAAGAGGGCACATAATTGAATGCATATTTTTCACCATGGCGACTCCATTGTTCAACGATCCATAAACGACTCCATTGGGGAAGATCTAGAATGGCATCAAATGATCGAATGAAAGCCATTGTGGCTGTGAGGTTTGCTCCATTCAATTTTGTTGATATTGTTGGTTTCCCTAATACTGTTCCAACTATAGATATTTGGGGGGACTGCCTTCCACGTTTCAATGAAAGCAAGGAGGATAATCCATTAGATCACCTCATCAAGTTTCATGAATACATATATCAACTAGATCTACATCACGAGGGTGTTCGTATGAAAATGTTTATGTATTCATTGGAGGGAGATGCATGACAGTGGTATCATTCCTTGCCTTCATTGAGCATACCTTCCTTGAGGGAATTCCATGCAATATTCACCAAGCATTTTAAAAGGTATTATTATGTTGATACATTTTTTGAGAATTGTTGTGAACAATTTAAATCCTATATTCAACAGACAATAGAGATGATACAGGATATACCTCATGAAAGGTTGCACCCTATAATTTGTGAAGATAGTTTTAAATGTTCTCATAATGATTCTGATGATCATCTGAATGTTTATCCTCATGAACAATTTGTTTTTGATAATCTGATTGAGGATCAATCATTAACTGAAAAAACTATTATTGAATACCTTACTGTTGATGAGGAAGAATCACCAGTAGTTATAGATACATTTGGTCTTTTTTCAGATGTATCTTATGGTCAAAATTCCAAAGGTGATCAAGAAGCACATATGCACTCATTCTTTCATTATGGTCATGAAGCAAAGGTCTGTGAATTTCAAATCTCAGGAAACCTTTCAGATCAACGTACCTTTGATGAGTATTCGGATGGAGAATAGCAGATCCCCACATCAATTTTTGATGACTTAAGGAGTAGTCTGCCTGTATATGACAACTATGCATCAGAAGTTGAGGAAGGCAGTGACAGATACCTGAAGGATTTCTATGAAAAATTTACTAAGCCTATTCCTTCATTAGTTGTAATAGATTCTTTTCTGGAAGTCAACAAACCAATATTTGATATTAATGGTTCACCATCTTCGGAAGATATTAAGCAGGCTGGGATTGGGATTATTGAAGAGTTTAGTTCAATATCTCAGGAACAAAAAACTAGTATCACTTACAGACAAGGCATCAAACAAGAATTGAGTAGCAGTGAAATCAGCTTGTAGTCATGTTCATATTTGCAAATAGCTGAAGGTGGCAGCCATTATCAGAAATAAGATATGCATAGACCTTTTGATATTCAACTGAAAAATTAGGAAGAGGTATTTATTTATGGTTTTCATGATCCTTTTGCCGATTATTTGGAATCTTTGAGCAATTCAAATGTCAAATTGTTCTTTTGTTATCCTTTTGAATTGAATTTATGTATTTCATGGGTTCCTTCTTTCGTCATTTCCATATTAAGAGTTTCATCAGTTAGTCAGATACTTGTATGGATTCACTGGAAACATGATTTTACCTGATCTAATGGATGTAGTTGGATAGAGTAGGTAGTGTGTAAAATAAGCTTGTCATATGAGCAAGTAGATTCTTTTTAGTTTGTTAGTCTGCTGCAGTATGTTGTTACTTAAGAGTTTGAATAATTTGTGGAGTTTTAGTAGCAGTATGGATGAATCCACTAGCCCAATGGAAATACTACTTGCAGTTTTGTGGTTGTTATTTTTGATCTCAACTAAAGACTCCATATACCCAATGGACTTATTTTTATACAGTTGTGTTGTAAATAAAGGATGACAGAGCTGGGAAATCAATGAATCAGAAGCAAGGTAAAGGCATTGGTCTACAGTTCTTGGAGTTTATCATTAAAACTCCACCCCCAGAAGGAGCCAGTGTTAGTCTCTAATTTTTCTTTTGATTTAGTGAGAATCTTTAATCCTAAACCCTCCTTACCTGCATTTCATTGTTTTCTTTGATTTGATTTTAATCTTTGTTTTGAGTTTGTTATGATTCACATTTTAGCTTTTTGAATAATTTCTTCAAGTTTGAGGATTTAAGACATGGTTTTACAGGATTTGTCACATCGTTTGCCTATTTAAATCCTGCAAATTCAAATTTATGCCAAGTCATTAATAGTGCTACTAGAATAACATTATTCCCATAGCGCTAAATGTCATCATGCCATGATAAGCGCCAACCACCCCAATTTTGTTATGATTACATAAGTCATGGACCAATAATCCACATGTGTCCCACGATATCTCTGGAATCAATTATACAGTTCAAATCGTTACATGATGGGATCATCCTGTACCTTGCAAAGACCTATTTCAATCAGTCAGTTTCAAAACATCATTATATGATCCTGTCACTCATTGTTCTGATTTTGTTGAATTATAAGCACAGGTGTCTTTCAAAAGAAATTGTTATATGTTAACAGTTACAGGTTGTAAATTCAACTTTCGACAGTGCCAAGTTGCAGCATCGTCTTATCAATATGGCACCTAAGAGAAGTCAGAAAGTTGTCAGAGTGGAACTCGAGGGCGCTGAGCTTCTTGAAGCATATTCGTAGATGGCACAGAGGTTTAAAGACGCTGGCTGCTTCGAATTCCTCACCAACTTCCAAGGTTATGACGAACATGTATCTATGGCGTTTTCACACAACTTTGATGGTTTTGAAGTGGAGATTGGAAAGTTGTTGATGCTGATGAAAAAACAGTCCATTGCCAAAGCTTGCATATTGGTAGTTGGAGGAGAACATTGGTGGAAGGAGCATGTGGTCACAGATTTTTTCAATCAATTTTTGCTACCACATAAGCAAAACCCGGATTGGAGAAAGGGAGTCCCTCAAAGTTGGATCCAACCAGAATGGCACACTACTTTAATCATTATCCATAGGTATATCACTTGCGAAGGCATATTCTCATTGATTTATATTACCACATCAGGTTGTTAATGCATCTAAATAGAGACTACCCTTTAAATATGCCTCACATTTTACTCAAAAGCTTGACAAAGATGTCAAAAAGGGTTCAGTCACACTCTACCACTACAAAGAGTAGCTTGTTTCATCAAGTCCTAATTAAGACCCTGGTCATGTCTTCTCTCAGGGAAGTATAACAACCCTGGAGCTGGTTGGCCCAATCCCTAAATCTTAATCCGCAACCCAGCAAACAGAAAAGAGGAAAAGGGAAAAGGGTTGTTACACTGAAACAAATTATTCCATTGATGAAACTCCTATTAAAAGGGAAATTTCTGACACAAGGGTGACAAGGACCAGTAAGAGAAAGAAACAAACTCAACAATTTCATGTTGATACTCCTATAGATGAAAACCAAGACAAGGCCACCACCAACAAAGGTAAGAGATCAAAAATTGATGTAGAGATTGAAATGTTTATTGATGCAGAAATGTTTCCTGATATTGACATTAAAATGGAAGAAGATACAGATGAAGATTACAATGTAAATCCAAGTAAACCCACAATCAAGCATAAACAAAAATTGACTAGTAAGAAAAGTGCCAAAGGAAAAAATGGTAAATCAATAAAAGAAAGAAAAAGATTAAGTGGAGCAATGGAATTCCAAATAGAAAGAGAAGATACATGATTTCAAAAACTAAAGATGAACACAATAGAAAGAAGAAAAAATAGAAATCATATACAGGAAATACTCTGTTTTTTCCTCTTTTAGTCCTTATCTTCAAAAGCAGTGTCTGAAAATATGGAGATGAATTTGTTGAAACAAAAAGAGGTTTTTGTTGGGAACATTCCCCTTCACAAAAAACTCTCTTATTTTTTACACATCTATCACATTTTAATATATTCAGATATATCTTTGAGGCCTAATTTTCTGATAAAGCTACAAGAAATACTTTGTTTTTTACCTGTTTTAGTCTTTTTATTCAAGAGAGGTTGCAGAATAGTTGGAGAGTAATTTGTTGAAACCAAAAGAGGTTTTTTTTGGGAACATGCCCCTTCACAAAAACCTCTCTCAGTTTTTACACAGAAATCACATTTTAAGAGATTTGAATTGATATTTGAGGCCTATTTTTCCGATATTTCACAATAAATAATTTCCTGTTTTAGTCAGTAATTTTGGGAGAGGTTTCAGAACAGATGGAGATGAATTTTTTGAAACAAAAATTGACTTTTTTGGGGAATGGGCCCCTTCACAAAAACCTCTCTCAGTTTCTACACAACTATCACCGTTTGGGAGATACAAAGATATTGTTGGACCCTATTTTTCAGGAATTTTCCATATTTATTTTCCTAAAATATCTCGTGGACAACAGTTGACAAGTCACCTCATCAATTCGACTTGGAGATAAGATTTGATATTCTCCTTGATTATTTGAAACAAGAAACTAAATATAGCTGAGGAGGTTTTCAGATCCATTTATTTTGGATCTTGATAATTATGTATTGTTTCTGTATAAACTTTGTAGAAGGAGAAGTAAGGGTGGAAAAATTGGAGATCCAGAGGACTTATTTTGAAAATCCTTGTAAGGCATTACTGTTCTATTTGACACTTAATAGAAAAGGAATATGGATGGTTAGACACTCTTTTCTACTCTGTTTTTCTTTTTTCATGTTTGAGTTCATTATTCGGACTGCAATGCATTTGTTTCTTGATTGTTAATTAATGCAATAAAGAATTTACTGTGGAAATTATTTTCAAGTTTTGATTTCAAGCTGATTGTCTAGTTTATTTATGATATTCTGAAACAAGAAATTATGTGAAGTTGACAAATTGAAAGCTTCATCCTCTCTTTTTCTAATTGGTCTAATCCATCTATGTAACTACCTTTTAACTAGTCAATGGGATATATTATGTTCTTATTTTGATTTTCATGTTATGTTATAACCTTGAGCTAGTTTTCGACCATATTATTCAAAAAACAAACCATAAAAACCTTCAAAACATTTTTGCAATAACTAAGATGTGCTAGGCTTCACCCTATAGAAGTCTAGGAGCAACTTCTAGCACTAACATCTTTTAGTGTTAGTCTCTAATTTTGCTTTTGATTTAGTGAGAAACTTTAATCTTAAACCCTCCCTACCTGCACTTCATTGTTTGCTTTGATTTGATTTTAATCTTTGTTTTGAGTTTGTTATGATTCAAATTTTATCTTTTTGAATAATTTCTTTAAGTTTGAGGATTTAAGACATGGTTTTACAAGATTTGTCACATCGTTTGCCTATTTGAATCCTGTAAATTCAAATTTCTGCCAAGTCATTAATAGCGCTACTGGAATGACATTAATCCCGTAGCACTAAATGTCATCATGCCATGATAAGCACCAGCCATCCCGATTTTTATATGATTACATAAGTCATGGACCGATAATCCGCATGTGTCTCATGATATCTTTGGAATCAATTATACAGTTCAAATCATTACATGATGGGATCATCCTGTACCTTGCAAAGACCCATTTCAATTAATCAGTTTCAAAACATCATTATATGATCCCATCACTTGTTGTTCTGATTTTGTTGAATTATAAGCCCAGGTGTCTTTTAGAAGAAAATGTTATATGTTAACAATTACAGGTTGTAAATTCAACTTCCAACAGTGCCAAGTTGCAGCATCGTCTTATCGATATGGCACCTAAGAGAAGTCAAAAAGTTGTTAGAGTGGAACTCGAGGGCGCTGAGCTTCTTGAAGCATATCCACAGATGGCACAGAGGTTTAAAGACACTGGCTGGTTTGAATTCTTCACCACCTTCCAAGTTTATGACGAACATGTATCTATGGTGTTTTCACAGAACTTTGATGGTTTCGAAGTGGAGATCGGAAAGTTGTCGATGCTGATGATAGAACAATCCATCGCCAAAGCTTGCATATTGGTAGTTGGAGGAGAACTTTGGTGGAAGAAGGAGCATGTGGTCAAAGAGTTTGTCAATCATTTTTTGCTACTAGATAAGAAAAACCCGGATTGGAGAAAGGGAGTCCCTCACAGTTGGATCAGACCAAAATGGCACACTACTTTAATCATTATCCATAGGTATATCACCTGCGAATGCAGATTCTCATTTATTTATATTACCACATCAGTTGTTAATGCATCTAAATGGAGACTACCCTTTAAATATGCCTCACTTTTTACTCAAAAGTTTGACAAAGATGTCAAAAAGGGTGCAGTCACACCCTACCACTACAAAGAGTAGCTTGTTTCATCAAGTCCTAATTAAGACCTTGGTCATGTCTTCTTTGAGGGAAGTACAACAACCCTGGAGCTGGTTGGCCCAATCCCTAAATCCTGATCCACAACCCAGCAAATAGAAAAGAGGAAGAGGGAAAAGGGTTGTTACACTAAAATAGAGTATTCCATTGATGAAACTCCTATTAAAAGGGAAATGTCTGACACAAGGGTGACAAGGACTAGTAAGAGAAAGAAACAGACTCAACAATTTCCTATTGATACTCCTGTAGATGAAAACCAAGACAAGGCCACCACCAACAAAGGTAAGAGATCAAAACTTGATATAGAGATTGAAATGTTTCCTGATGCAGAAATGTTTCCTGATATTGACATTAAAATGGAAGAATATACAGATGAATATTACAATGTAAATCTAATTAAACCCACAGTCAAGCATAAACAGAAATTGACAAGTAAGAAAAGTGCCAAAGGAAAAAATGGTAAAGCAATAAAAGAATGAAAAAGTTCAGGTGGAGCAATGGAATTCCAAATAGCAAGAGAAGATACAAAATTTCAAAAAGTAAATATGAACACAATAGAAAGAAGACAAAACAGAAATCAAATACAGGAAATACTCTATTTTTTCCTATTTTAGTCCTTATCTTCAAAAGCAGTTTCTGAAACTATGGAGATGAATTTGTTGAAACAAAAAGACATTTTTGTTGGGAACATGCCCCTTCACAAAAACCTCTCTTAGGTTTTACAAAACTATCACATTTTAAGATATTCATATATATATTTGAGGCCTAATTTTATGATAAAGCTACATGAAATACTCTGTTTTTTACCTGTTTTAGCTTTTTTCTTCAAGAGATGTTACAGAACAGATGGAGAGTAATTTGTTGAAACCGAAATAGGATTTTTTTGGGAACATGCCCCTTCAAAAAAAACTCTCTCAATTTTTACATAGAAATCACATTTTAAGAGATTCGAATTGATCTTTCAGGCTTATTTTTCTGATATTTCACAATAAATAATTTCATGTTTTAGTCAGTAATTTTGGGAGAGGTTTCAGAACAGTTAGAGATGAATATTTTGAAACCAAAATAGGTTTTTTTGGGGAATGGGCCCCTTCACAAAAACCTCTCTCAGTTTCTACACAATTATCACCATTTGGGAGATATGAAGAGATTTTTGGACCCTATTTTTCAGGAATTTTCCAGATTTATTTTCCTAAAATATCTCATGGACAACAGTTGACAAGCCACCTCATCAATTCTACTTGGAGATCATATTTGATATTCTCCTTGATTATTTGAAACAAGAAACTAAATATAGATGAGGAGGTTTTCAGATCCATTTATTTTGGATCTTGATAATTATGTATTGTTTCCATATAAAATTTGTAGAAGGAGAAGGGTGGAAAAATTGGAGATCCAGAGGACTTATTTTGAAAATCCTTGTAAGGAATTACTGTTCTATTTGAAACTTAATAGAAAAGGCATATCGATGGTTAGACACTCTTTTCTACTCTAATTTTTTTTCTTCATGTTTGAGTTCATTATTCACACTGCAATGCATTTGTTTCTTGATTGTTAATTAATGCAGTAAACAATTTACTGTGGAAATTATTTTCAAGTTTTGATTTCAAGTTGATTGTCTTGTTTCTTTATGATATTCTGAGACAAGAAATTATGTGAAGTTGACAAATTGAAAGCTTCATCCTTTCTTTTTCTAATTGGTCTAATCCATCTATGTAACTACCTTTTAACTAGTCAATGGGATATATTATGTTCTTATTTTGATTTTCATGTTATGTTATAACCTTGAGCCAGTTTTCAACCATATTATTAAAAAACCAAACCATAAAAACCTTCAAAACATTTTTGCAATAACTAATATGTTCTAGGATTGACCCTATAGAAGTCTAGGAGAAACTTCTAGCACTAACATCTTTTGGCGCCGTTGTCGGGGACAAAGCAACGAAGATATCTTCCCTGGGAGAATGATAATGATCAAATCCACTTCTTGATGGTGAATAGGAAGAGGGAAGATACATGATTGTAGATATTTCACCATGGTGACTCCACTGTCTAAAGATTAATCGACGACTCTATTGGGATTTCAAATATGGAAGCCATTTTGGCTCAAAGGATAGTCTTTTGTGACTTTTCAGATGTAGTTGGTCTTCCAAACCCAATGCTTAGCAGAGGTGAATGGGAAGGTTCCCTTCCTACATTTAAAGGAGAATATTGGGAGGTACCGGCTAAACATATGCTATATTTCCATGAGTTTATTCATGAACATCAGATTGTGCATGAGGACATTAAAATCAATATTTTCAGATACTCTTTCATGGGAGCAGCCCTTGACTGGTGCAGATCTCTTCCAGTCATCAGTATCAACTCTTTGATATGTTTTCATGATACTTTCAATTTGTTCTGTAAAGATGAATTTTTAGCTAACATCCTTTTTCCAGAATGTTGTCATGAATATAGTTTGTTTTGTCAAATTAATGGACATGAAAAGTATGATTGTGTTTAAAAGTCTATGGTTGTAGAGGATACTTTTCTGAAAGATTCAAAGGTGTTAGATGACCTTCATTTTGACAGGAAGTTTATAGATGCATTTGAAATCATATCAAATGTATCTATTTTTTCTAATTTTCATAAAAATCAGGCCATGTTTTTTGAGATCTCAGATGATAAAGAGCAGATAGCATATGGCAGTAGTCTTGGATCTGATCAAGAGCATCATGAGCATCACGAAACTGATAGAGAAAAGTTCCAAAAATAATTGATGCTTGCTTCTACGTCAACTGTTGAGTAGTCAATATATAGGTTTATAGAACTTCGAAATGACATTCACAATCAGCCATGTAATGAGATCAACTATGAGGAAAAGTAGCCTTTTGATTTTAAAAAACCAGGTAAGATCATACATGAATTTTATGATCCAGTTGTTATATGGATGGAGTCACTATTTTCAGTAATGCCATATATTACAAAGTTTGGCATGATGGTTTGCAACAACAAACATGAGCTGGTTGTGGTTTCCTTGTTGCATATTTTGTTCTCTTTTCATGTCTTTTGTTGTGTATATGAAGACAGGTCAAGCAATTTGTTGCTTGAATTACTTTTTTGGAAATTTATAGATACCTCAAACATTTATTCTTAGCAGTTAGAGTAGGGTAGCATAAATGAATAATTTCATGGCTGAGCATTTCTAGTTTGCACAATATGTGAGGTTTGCATCTAGTATTTGGTTTTAGTTTTGAAATAAAGACTCCATGCCCAATGCATATAAGGCACTATTGGAAGGAGAAGTTTGGCTTCAAATGAGGAGCAGAGTTGCAAAATTTTGGGCCATATTTGAATGATATTGGCTGACTCCATAACACAATGGTCTTGTTTTCTATATTTATGCTATGAATAAAGACTGATAGATGCAGGGAGATTAGTGAATCATAAATAAAGGAAAAGGCATTGGTCTGCAATTCTTGGAGTTTATTATCAAAACTCCATCCCCATAAGGAGCCAGTGTTAGTCTCTAATTTTTGCTTTTGATTTTGTGAGAAACCTTAATCCCAAACCCTTCCTACCTGCACTTTAGTTATGTCTTATTTGAGAGAATTACAGAAGCCCTGAAGCTAGATCTTGCAATCTTTAAATCCTAACACATAGTCCAACAAACAGAAGAAAGGAAAAGGAGAAAAGATAGTTACACAGAAACAAAATATTTCAATTGATGAAACCCCTGTTAAAGAAGAAATGCATGATGTCAGGGTGACAAGGAATAACAGAGGTAAAAGACCTAAGTTGGATCCAGAAATCAAAATGTTTTCTGAGGAAGATGTTAAAGAGGAAGAAGATTCAGATGAAGATTTTAATACTCAAACTACAGTCAAGCATGAATCGCCATCAACCAGTAAAAGGGGCGCTCTAGTCAAAAGGGAAAAGGATAAAGGTGTGTCTATGTTTGAAAAACCTAGAAGGAATTCTACTAGGGTTACCAACAAGTACAGATTGAAGTCAAAATCCATGTATAATCCATCAATCAAGGAAGAAAATGTCATAGTTATAGAAGATCACTCTGAAGATGTTGAATTAGGTGCTAGGAAAAAGGCAAAATGAACTCCATTTCTTAAGAAACCAGTAAACAAAGGTAAACAAATGTTTTCATCATCTACAAGACCTATAATGCGAGCTACAACTAGATTGGAAAAAGCTAAAGAAATTGCTAAAGGTATCAGTGAGATTCCTAAGAATAAAAAGGATTACCTTGTAGACTTAGATCATATATTAGATGTTCTTGAAGCCATGGATTCAACAAGTTTTGACGAAGAACATAGCTCGAGATTGGATTCTAAATACCAATTTAAAGAGAAAGAACCCAAAGTTGCCTTAAATCTGAATGAGCCTGCACCTTTTGAAGAATGCTCAGAATTCATGGTGAAAATTAGAACTGATAAAGAAAGGATCAAGGAATTCCAGAAAACAGTGAGATAGTTGAAGAAAGAAAAGGCACAAATAGAACAATGGAATGCTCGTCAGCAAGAAAGGATTCAAGGTTTAAGAAAGAAGAAAAAATAGCAAAGGGAATTGCTCAAAGAACTCAGAGAAATAAACTTCAGACTCTATTGGCACAATGTCGTTCTTACCACAAAGCTCAAACAAAAAAATGCTAAAGCTACTGCTGTGATTATATCCTAAAGGTTTCTTGAAGATTGCTACAATCATAATTTTAATGTCTTCTAGGAAATATGGTGGTGTCTACTCATTTTTGGCCTGTGAAATGTAAAGACCTCGAACTATATGACTAGATCAAACTAATCCTTGTTTTGTAGAATCAAATGTGATGCTTGCAAGATCATACAATATCAAGTTGTTGAGCAATGATCTATTTTTGGATTGTAAAAGCTCTTTTTGAGTTAACTTCCCTAGTAGATAGATATTATTTGGATCTAGTCATTAAAGGTACACTAGATGATAGGATCTGGGGGGTTTTATGGATAGTTTAAATAGGCAGAGGAAATATTGTGTTCAGGTGGAAAAATTGGAGATCCAGAGGACTTGTTTTGTGAATCCTTGTGAGAAATTTCTATTCTATTTGACACTTAATAGAAAAGGCATATGGATGATTATACTCTCTTTTCTAGTTTGTTCTTCTCTCTTCATGCTTGAGTTCATTATTCAGATTGCAATGCATTTGTTTTCTTGATTATTAATTAATACAGTAAAGAATTTTCTATGGTGATTATTTTTAAGTTTTGATTTCAAGTTGATGTTCTTGTTTCTTTATGATATTTTGAAATAAGAATTTATGTGAAGTTGACAAATTGAAAACATCATTTTCTCCTTTTCCTTATTGGTGTAATTCATCTATGTGACTACCTTTTAACCAGGCAATGGGATATGTTTTGTTCTTATTCTGAATTTCTGGTTTATGTTATAACCTTGAGCCAGTTTTCAACCACATTATTCAAAAAACCAAACCATAAAAAACTTCAAAACACTTTGCAATAAATCGATGATGCCCTAACTTTCCCTCTCACAGTCAAGTTAAACTTTAGGGACTAACAAGCTCTTTCAAAATGTCCCCATTAAACTTGGGGGCAAAACTATCCTCATTGACATTGGAGTTATCAACTCTCCACTCGATTACAACATTTTGTTTGGGTGTAGCTACATGTATGCAATGAAGGTTGTGTCCTCTTCCGTGTTTCGCATAATGATGTTCCCCCACAATGACAAAATTGTCACCATTGACCAAGTGTCACATTAAGAGCCCAACCCTTCCTCCAACATTGATAACATCTTACCTCTCATTCACACCAATCCCAAGACCTACCCACTCATTGAGATGGGTCCCAGAATTTTCAAAGATCCATCCTTTCTAGGGACATATCATGGAGCACCCCCGCTCATACATCCCTCAGCACAAGTATTTTTCATCTCATCAAATGGGACAAAAACTAACGATATCCTTCCTCCCACAGAGGCTTCTTTACTATCTAATGTCCCACTAGTCGCATAGCTCCTCCCTCAGGAATTCCCTAAGAAATCTCCATCTCCACATGTTCCCGATGTTACCCTCCCCCAGGGCCACATCCTAGTTTGGGAGACAATCCCCCAAGCCATTACCTAAATCCCTTTCTTTTACCCCCCACCAGGCATACAAGCTTTCCAAGTAGTTGCAACGCTTACCCTTCCTAATATGGTGTTGGAAATTCTAGTATGGTATATACACCCACCAAAGATGGTCCCTCAACCATCCCTCCCTCCCCAAATAGAAGGATTCCCAATGAAAATTCCCATACTTACTCCTACCACACCACCCACACCCCTAGTCACTAACACCAGTACTATAGTTGGGGGTAGACAGAAGAAGAAAGAGCCCACAACTCCACTTCCTCCCCGAGTTCAACCTCCTTGTGCACTATGCGAGAAAGAAAGACACCCTACCAATAAATTCATGTCTCTCCCTGAACTATGCAATTTAATTCAACTACCTTGGGAAACGACACCATTGATCACTTCCTCTACTTCACCTAATACTACAGCCACTGCATTCCCTACTATAGGTAGAAAAGGTCTACGAACCAAATTTGCGTGTGCCAATTGTTTCGAGTATGGCCATTACACCCACCATTGCCCAACATTACCTCAATTTCGATAGACACTAATGGTGGTTCGCCATAGTTTTCAACAAGAACCTCTTCCATCCACATCATTTCAAACATAGGTCATTGACATCCACTATGTCATGACCTCCATCAATGAACGGATGAGATGTCCTTGCTCTCTCTATGACTCACTAGACCATTTCACCTACCAGTGTCCCACGATTATTGAATACAGGTGTTGACAAATGGCCTTGATTCAAAATCCTCCCAATTCTCCATGGTTCATAGAGATCCTCAAGGATGACTTACCCCCAAATCCCCCCAATTCTCCAGTTCATTTCCCCACAGAAATTTTATGCCAGATTACCATTTTCAAACCACAATATCTTGATATCTGGTTTATGTCGAGCGAACCATCACAACCTCATTGCATCACCCCACCTGCCCCTTCCCCACTAGAAAAAAACCACATAGTAACAGTCACCAATGATACTCTCCTGGATCCCTTGTATTCTCGTCATTTCCACTGCGATGAAGACATCCTCGAGGAATTAACCACCCCTGATTTCCCATGGGATCCACTCCATCAGTAAGCACTCTTTCTCTCATAAGAATCCTTTGTGCCTCTTAGCTAGACCTTCATATACGCAATCGAATCCAAAGATTTTATCCCATCAGGGAATATATACTGGTTCAAAAGCCTTATCCCTGCCCCCGATGCTTTTGATGAAGGTAATATGGCCAACATCTCACCTACGATTAAAATTGATATTTCCATCAAACCTGGAATCATATAAGAAATCACCATAGGCGCCGCATGCTCTCCTGAAGAACTCACAGCTTATAAATCTCTCTTCTAGGAATACCATGACATTTTTTCCTGGTCATACGTAGAGGTGCCTGACCTTGATCCCTCTATTGGTGAACATTGTATAGATACATGGTCTGATATTACCCCTGTACACCAAAAGAAATGTCCTTTACACCCATCCAAAGAAGTGGCCATCAAATCCAAAATTGACAAATTATGCAGTGCAGGGTTCATATACCCCATCGCATATGTGTCATGGGTCTCCAACCCTGTCCCCATTAACAAAAAATAGGGCACTATCCATGTGTGTACATACTTTTGCGATCTCAATCATGCCCATCCCAATGAAAACTTTCCAACACCCTTTATCGACCAAATTATCGATGATTGCGCCGACCACGAGGCTTTGTCCTTCATGGACAGTTTCTCTGGATACAACCAAATTCAGATCCACCCAGCCGATCAATACAAAATCGCATTCACTACCCATTGGGGTACCTTTTCCTATTGTTTCATGCCTTTCGGCCTAAAGAACATTGGAGCCACTTTCCAATGCACCATGACATACATTTTTCATGATCTGGCTCAAATCATTCTCGCCTACTTGGATGATCTCATCACTTGATCCAAGAAATGCACTCAACACCTGGATGACTTACGCATTATATTTCATAGGTGTCGTCAATAAAACATCCACTTGAACCCCCTCAAGTGTGTATTTTGCATCTCCATCGGTCACCTCCTTGGGTTTATCGTGTCCCAATGCGCCATCACTGTGGACCCCCTCAAGGTCCAAGCTATCACAGAAATTCCCCCGCCACAGAATTTATGACAACTGCAGATCCTACAAGGCAAAGATAACTTTTTACGCCGCTTTGTACCCGATTACGCCACTCAGGCACATGGTTTCCTTTTCCTCTTACGTCATGATATCCCATTCTAATGGGATGAACATTCCCAAACATCTTTTGATGATATCAAAGAGGCCCTCTCTAATGCCCCATTGATTATTCCACTTCACTATGACTGCGACTATATCCTCTACTTATCATCCTCAACCATTTTTGTAGCAGGAGTCCTTGTCCAATTAGGGGATGATGATCGGGAGCATATCATTTACTACATTATTAAAAATCTTTCAGGACCACCCTTGAAATACAATCACGAAGAGAAACTCGCCCTTCCAGTCCATAAGCTACGCCATTATGCCAATCATGAAGAGAAACTTGCCCTTGCAGTCCATAAGTTGCAGTAGATTCCAACCCAATGCAATACTTGTTCAGTCGCCAACAAATCAATGGAAAATTTTCCTGATGGATCATCATCCTTCAGGAGTACGACCGTGAATTCTCAACACCCAAGAGAAAGAAATCCCTTGTTCTTGGTGAACTCATTACAACATTTCCTTCTGAAACTACCAACTCTCCCATCAATACCGAATTTCCCGACGAACATCTCTTCTTTATCCCCTCGGATGATCCTTGGTATGACGATCTACTCATCTACCTCCAAACACAGAAGTTTGGAAACCACCTCTCTAGGGATGATCATCAACGTATTCAACACCAGGCCCCTCGTTACCTTCTTATCGGCGATATATTATATAGGCGAGGGGTCGACACCATACTTCGTCGATGTCTAACTATTGACGAAGCCGACAGAGTCTTGAATGACTGCCAGAATGGAACATGTGGTGGCCACCTCTCTAGGATGTCCACAGCCTAGAAAATCATTCGAGCCAACTATTTTTGGCCCACATTGTTTCACGACTGCATCCATGTTGTGAAGCAATGCGACAAATGTCAACTATATGCCAACAAAGCAAGAGCACCACCTTCTCTTCTACACCCAGTCATTACTGTTGGCCCCTTTTGCAAATGGAGCATAGAATTTATGACTTGCAATCCCCCATCCAGCAATGGACACAAATACATCATCATTGCAGTCGATTACTTTACCAAATGGATCGAATCCATGCCCACCTTCAACAACACCGCTGACACTGCAACATGTTTTTTCTTTAACCATGTCATCTCATGCTTGAGATTCCCCCTACAATTAGTCTCTGATCACGAGAAACACTTCAAGAATGAGATTTTCTTTGAACTCTCCTCCAGGTTAGGCTTCTCCCATGATTTATCCTCCCCATAATACCCTTAGTCCAATGGATAGGTAGAGGCGGTCAACAAGGTCCTCAAAATCATGTTTTAGTGTATGGATAACAAACATAAGACCAATTGGCACCATATGTTGTTTTCGGCACTGTTGTCTTATCGCACGACAATTAAAACTACCACTAGTTTCACACCATTTCATCTCATCCATGGGGTCGAGGCCACTCTCCCTATCAAATGTGAGATCCCCACATTACGCACTGCTATTGAGATATTACCCGACACTGCTCCGATGGAACAATGTTTGCTGAACTTAGAGTCCCTAGATGAAGATCGTCGATCTTCATCACAAAACAATGAGGCAGCTAAAAAATGGTCGAAGGCCACCTTTAATCACCATGTCAACCTTCGGTCATTCAATGAAGGTGACCTCGTCCTTGCTTACGATATTGCTAACGATACCTTCGACCATGGAAAGTTTGAATCATTATAGCATGGACCTTATATCATCCAACATTGCCTCACTAAAGGTGCATACATCCTGGCCTCCCCTGAAGGTCACCCTCTCAAAGAACCCGTCAACATGTTGTACTTAAAGAAACTTTACGCCTGAGCATAACCATTCTACACTAGGCTTGTTCTTTTTTTATTCTTTTTTGTAGAATTTTTAATCTTATTTTCCATACCTTACGTCTAATCTACCATTTTTGTTATTGACAGATGCCTCCCCCATCGGCCTACCACATCAGTTACGCTGACAGAGTCATCTGTTTGACACAAAATCTTTCTTCGACCGCTTGGGCCCTCTTCACCCCCTCGCATGAACTACTCCACGCCAATGGCATATGCCTGGGCTCAAATACCAACAACCAAGATTAATACATAGCCATCATTGGATTCCTTGCAGAACCCAACAACTGCCACATTCATTATCTAAGTGTCTTACTAGATTCCTGTTGGTCACTATAATTTCTTAATTAATTTCAAACAACCAAGTGAAACATAAATTATCAACCCAGGGAAGTCTTTTGTTTCAAAGATAGCCACGCACTGTATATGCTCAATTCCAAAAGCACTTAGTGTTGTAGTAAAGAAATCATTCTATCTATACTTGCTGAAGTGAACTGAA
>JASDQU010737254.1:124761-173800 GCA_032191745.1 Picea mariana | reverse complement strand
TATGGACACTTATGCACTTCTAATCAATGATTAGGTTCAAAAGTAATGTAAAGTATTATGCAAACAGATTAAGCATATAATAATGAGAAAGGATGTTGTGTACCTTGGAATGATCAGGTAAAATGATAGTATAAGTCTAAATACATGTGATGAAGGGTATAATACTGGCAAAAAGTATGGGCAAAAAGGGTACAATATGTGGTCCTAACAATTCCCAGCTCATCGTCCTCCAGCCCAATAATGTGTACCGTGTCCGTGATCCTTGCCTCTTTTGCAAATACCTGCAAGTTAGAGTTTTATCTCGACATTTTGTTTCAATCACATTCACACATATTCCACGAAAATACAATCAGATTGCAGATAATATGGATAACCTAGTGTTAGATTGCCATTTATCACATTAAGATCCCATCACACATACATACAAATTCTGTCACAGCATATAGATTAGACATCATCAAAAGCAATAAAAACCATCAACACATGTGAATGTCACAAAGATCCCAAAATGTATATCCATATATATATATATATATATATATATATATATATATATATATGAACATATATATATATATATATAACGGTCAATGTGCCATCAATGTTTACAAAAAATAGTACATGTACAAACATCCGTAGGCCGGTGAACCACCTTGCCCCTATAGATACAAAACTGGTGTCACCACACCAAATAGGCTCACAGGCCTATATAAATACCAAAACTACATAAAGGCACTCATGGCACCTCTAGAGCACCACCACCTGGTCCTCCCTCTGGTGGAGGTACCCCACCAACTATCGGTCCTTTAGGCCCTAGGGGAAACTGCCCAATCATAGCTGCTCCCACTACAACTTCTCTGCGGATCAAACTCCACGACTCTGCTGGAAGACCAATACACTGCTCTAGGACCCCCTCATCCTAGATGTGCACCCACATCCCGTCGGGTACTCCCTATAGTACCAAATTTAATTGGCAATAAAAATCCTCAAACTCTGCCCTGGCCCCCGCTGGAGGAGCATGTGATGGCCCTACCCTGAGGTCATCGTAATGATATCGCCTGACCACTCTCTCATATTCAACGGACCTTTCCCTAGCACCATCTTGTCATCATATCTCTCCTTCCCGAGGCTATCCTCATGGAGGTCTCACTGGCCCCTGATGAGGCGACACTCTAACCAACTCAACCCCATGCCCGCGAGGTCCCACGTCTTCACACACAACAAACAAATGATAACGTCAACATCCATCCATACATAAAAATACATGATATGCTATATAAAATATCAAAAAATCAAATATAACATCATACCTCTGTGGTTGAACACTTCCCCTAGGGGTAGCACCATATTCGGATCATCCCGAAAGTCCACCCCAAAATAAGGATATCGAAGCATGATCTGTGGCATGTGATGCCACACCCATGTAGCCTCAACCATGAAATAATGGCCTCCCTCCTCACCACCATGGTGAACCAAAATAGTCGCCCACCACCTCATTCACGGCTCTCGTGCACCCAGTGCATCCAAAATCACTCTAGGGCGCAACACAGGCACCCTCTCCAAGAACGACACCACCAAGATGGACCCAAAGGAGAAATCCCTTGAGTCAACAACTTGATATCTGTCCAAGTGCCCTACCATCTTGGCATGCAGCATCACGCCCCAGGGAAAATGCTCACCTGCCAACGCCCTCTGCATAACCCTCAGTTGACCCCCACTGATCTGTTGAGTCATAAGAGACCCATAGACTCCCACAACCATCACTACCACACAACAATGTACAAGTTCATCCATCACCCCAATTCTAACCATGGAACTCGACATGAAGTTCTCCCCTGAACAGTACCTACAGGCTAAGGTAGCCAACTGCCCATCCCTGGGTAACACGGTCTCCGTCGGTAAAGGCGTTCCCCGAAAAGGGAGCCCAGTCAGAAAATATATATCCTCCACCACAGTGAAGGCCAACTCCTCACCTTGCATGATGAAGCAATGTCGATCCAGACTCCACATCGAAATCAAGAACTGCAATAAGTACTCCTGTGCCCATAGTAAAGAACACTCAAAAAACTTCAACATCCCACAAGCTGCCAAAGTATCCCAAACCATCGACTCTTCATCCCTCACTGCCTCCCTCAGGTGTGACCAATCCCTCTCTCTCTAATGCACTGGCATCATCAAACTAGTCACCTACATCCACATATACAGTACTCGATCAACTATCATAACCCATCAAAAAACCTAAACCTCCAAAAAGATAAGTTTTTTACACCGTTCAACTTTGCCTCAATGGCGCGACTTTTTTCCCCACAAGAGCACAAATATGCATGCCTGTTCACCCCACAGTTGCGCACTCATGTGTGAATTTATGCGATACAGGGGAACGCACACATGCACCCCTATAACACACACATATATGCGTCATGGCGCTACTGTGACGAGCACAACCCTGCATGCATGCACAGTTGCGAGTCGAGAAGACACGCACTCTATGCGTGCCTATTTTCCTTGCTTGGGTGCCCCCATGCGTGGCTTTCTAGGATATAACCATGCACTCATGTGGGAATTTATCAATCTCCCATGCACTAGGGGTCCCACCCTCATAAATCTCCCTGTACGACCACCCATACATCCCTGTCCAAAAAATGAAGCCCCAAGTCCTATGCAGGAGGATACGACAACTAACCTGGCACTCGCTGATCTTGAATCGGCTGGATCGATCTCCTGGAATCTCCAAATCTCCTTTGAAAAATCTGGTCCACTCACTATGGAAGCGGGTACAAATGAGGTGGCAATGTGGGCCCTACAACTATATATAATCCCTTTGCCAAAACTTCCAGGATTAATTCCGGGAGCTCCGAACATCCGTTTTTTGATCCGTCTTCCTCACAGAATCAATATCTCACCACCTACACAATCATATTCCCCGAGACACCATCCATCCTCGGCCCCTGGGGACCCTTTTCTCCTCATACCCACACTCAGATATGCATGTTTATATTCACACGTTATTGAATAATTGTTATATGTTCTTTATCTTCAGATATTGTTCACGTCGGGTATTCCGTTTTCATGTGTGCAGGTACTTAGTCATAATACATCAGCACTACCCCTTCAGGTATATACTAGACACTAACATGTAATATTTCCCTCTAAATCTCAATGGCATCTCCAGTCACACTCTTTGAGATTTTCCTTTAGGGTCCCTATATCCGGCTTTGTAGTACTGTCACCTTCATTGCATTTTGGTACTGTCACCCGGTAGCACTCTCCCCTACATGAGTTGTCCCATTCATAGTCCCCCTTGGCACTTTGACACTCATGCTATTTTCATCCTTTAGGGATGGGAGTCCCGATAGTCTTATGCATCGTCGAGAATCAGCCACATACTCCTCATTTTTCTAGCTGACCCATTGGACTCCCAGGTTACTTTATCATGGTTCTATTTTGACTACACCCCCGCAGTATCATTAACCATCCATTTCATCCACAATCAATTTTCCCATCTACAGATTATCCTCCATTCATTTACCTTATACAGAAACCCACCTATGGGGCCTCCACCCATTCTCCAAGCAACTTGTACCCTCACATGCCAAGTCATATTGCACTGGGGCACCTGTTTTTGTATCTAAACACTCATCCCAAATTATTTTTTATTCATTCGGTAATTGTACAAAGCCTTTGTTTCCATCATTTACATAGATTTTTGCTGTCACCTTTGGTGACATTCTTCCTATGGAAAAGCAACCCATGTCTCCCTTGGTTGGGGCATTCATTATCTTCTACTCCTGTTGACATCGTCCATAAACCCTGAGTATCTCACCATCCATGTACCCTTGATTTCTGAGTTTTCCCACTTTGTCACGCCTCTGGCACAATTTAACCCACACCTAGTCTCCACCCTGACACTAGTCCTAGTTTCATGGTGGCTGTCACACCCCCTTTATCCCCAACCAATGGCAGTCTCGAGTCTCACCACTTCCTGACTTCGTCCATGCTAATCATAAGTTCCTGATCTTATCCAGTGGATTTCATGAAGCCCTCCACTTCTTGGAGTCACATCTCCCTTTCTGTCGACATCAACACAGTTTCCAGACAGGTGACAGTATCTTGACTCTCATTACCTTCAAAATGAAGAGTCTCAGATAACACAATGAGTACCATCATTTCTCTCTATTGTCATTGACCCCCACGACATTCGAATTCAACACTTTATCATGTTGTGGTGGGTCTTACTTTGCAACTACTGCAGTTTTTTTTAATTTGCCAGACCTCTGAAATTTGATAGGCTATCAATGCCTGCATGCCATCGAAACTTCTTAGAGGTGTTATCACCTCTTTTTAGAGTATGTTCACCATCATAATTTTCCTCTTCCTTTATCAAATTGCCCCCGAGGGTGCTACAATTATCTACATCAACACACTGCTTCAATTACTGTATAACACCCTTTTTGAGTTACATGACATGAGCATGGGGCATGCCTACCTAGTTTGTAAACAATTTTATTTTTTACACCTTGCGCACGAATTGGGTCATACAGGTTCCCCTCTCCCTCCAATGGGTCTCTCTTGACACTCCCCACACCACTCTTTCTTACACATGTACTCTCAGTAGAAGAAACATTGATCTATTTCGGCTATACGTATGCTCCTAACCTCACACATCATGGGGCATCTATTATCACCGGAATTTCGTCTGTAAATGGTTACAGGAATCCAACATCTTCAAAATGCTCATTAGTTCACTCATGGATCAAAAACAAATTTCCAAAAGGTCCAAAACTATACAACTAGTTAGAAAATCATCATGCACTAAGACTACACAGGGAGCGTGCGCACATGCACCATCTAGAGATGCAAGAAAAGTGCACATGTGTACGATGCGCAACTGTGGACACAAAAAACTATGCACCCCTCAAAACGACTCATTTATGATATTGGTCGGCCTTCCACCCACTTCTGGTTCATCTTCCAAGTTGATTTGACACTCAAATCTCGACTGAATTCGATTGGGGGGCTGGTCAAAGCCCTAAGGGTGCCCTAAAGGGACCCTTGTTCACACTAAGAATTAGTTGCATAATGCCTCAAAGCTATGCTATAAAAGGAGGCCATGGGTGCACTATTTTTTCAAGGAATTCATTTTTATTGTTTTTCTTATTATATTCTCTTGGAGGATCCTCTTTCCTCATCAAGAGCATGCAAGAACCATTCCATTTAGCCATTCATATCACCTCTTGAGTGAATGAGATTTGGATTCTCTTCACCATTTCATTCTAGTTTGTTACTTGTAAGAAGAGATCAATATTTAGGGGTCCAAGATCCCTCCCTTGGAGGAAGAGGGGACCCATATATCTCCCTTTCTCTTTGGTTTTTTCCCACTAATACAATCCTATCCATTGGTGGCATGAGTGTTGTTTGTTTTTGGTTTTAATGTTCTTATGCACTCTAGTTTAATTTCTTTTATTGTTCTTAGTTTAGTTCTTTGTTTGTTTATTATATTTCATAATTCTAACTCTTTCCTTTACTGTTGTATTTCCTATCTAACCCAAATGGGCTTGTAAGCATCTATATTTTTCTCATTTAGGTGACAAAAGAGGTGCAACACAATAGTCTCCAATACTTGGCATTTTAGGATTGTCATTTGTTCCAATGCTGACTTTCTTAACTTTGATTGGTGTATCAAATACTTCTGATGCCAAAGATGGACCTTCCACTTCTCTTTCTCCTTCAATTTTTGTAATCTGAATGTTGCGCAGACCATCTTCATCTAGTGCTTCCTCTTCAATATGATAGCATGAAAGTAATTCTTTGACTATCTGTCTATTCTATTGTTGATATTTTGTTATGAGTTCAATCTATGGTTCATAAAAAAATATCACTCTTCGTATCTCCTTTAGTGTTGAATCAATGTTGGGGTTCTCATGTTCAAATGAGAAAGTTACTTCAAAGTTTTGTTGTAATTTTGTCCATTCTATAGTTCCTCTGCACATATCCTGGTCTATATACCAGTTCCCTAGAATTCTTTCCAATGTATGGATAAAGTGACGAGGTCATTCCTCTGGTGGAGTCATCCTCCACTGTGTTATTCACTTCTCTAAGTGTTCAACTGGTGTTCCTTGTTCATCATACCTCTGTATTTGATTGCTCCCTTGTTCTGCGCCAATTCTAATGTGCAATAATTGTTTACATTGACACCAGTCCTAAATTGTTTCTTTGTATGCACCCCACCATCTTTCAGGTGTAGCCTTGAGTGAAATTTCTAGGGATAAGAGCCTCTGATTCTCTAACACTTACTCTTTATATTTTGTCAGAAATTCCTCTAATTCATTTACCCAATGAAAACTGGGAGGTTCCCTTATCTCTGTACCAACCCATCTTACATCGCAGTCTATTCTTGCTCACCTTCTTATGGAGACTTCATGTAATCGTTGTTGCCAATTATCCAAACATGTATCTGAGTCAGAAGCACATGATGTGATGCTTCTCCAGTTGAGTACCCCATCTACAGTTCGGTTGACATAATCCTCTTCTCGCGAAGTGGTTCTATATAATTGGTTTATTTCTTCCATACCCAAACAAGTGGGTTCTACAAACCTTTTTCCTTATTAAGGATCTAATGGTGAAATGACTCTATATTCACCTGATTCAAACATCATTTTCCTTGTCTTTAGGTTGATTATAACCTAGTTATCAAATGCCCAATCCAATACAAGCAATGTTGGATAAGGTTTTGTTCCATATACTATCTCTATTACTTCAAAATCTTCCATAGTGCACACTCCATCCAAATCTACTATCACACCTTTAAGCCTTCCCATTGGTAAAACTCGGTGTTGATTTTCTAATTTCAACAGGACAGGTGAATAGCCTAGTGTGGGTTTTCCCATACACTGCCATGTATTCTTAGGTGAAAAATTTACTTCAAATCCCAAGTCCAGTATAATATCACCTATGTTGAAGTCCCCAATGTTGACATTCAGTCTGAATTCCCTGCTTATCCTTATTATTGTATGGAGATGGAGATGATTGATTGTTTTATTCTCTAATTTCCCTTCTACCTCTTTGTTACATATTTCTAGCATATTTTGTAAGATCTTGACAGATGATGGATCCTTTAATAACTTAACACAGGATTGCGGATTGTTTTTTATGTTACTTACTTCCTCTAGAGGTTGTGCTTCACTGGTGTGGTCCATTGAGGAGGGCATTTCATACATTGGTATGTTATGATTATGTTGTGCGGATGATGTAGATGCAACATTTTTCTTGACAAACTCATGTCTTTCCTCCTTGAATGTTTCCTTTTCTTTCCATGCATCAAACTGCTTATGTGGTTCAATATTCTTCTTCACCCATTGGTGTTGCGCTAGATCTTGTCTTAATGGATCGGCTCCTATATTGGCTCCTCCTGGTGTGACTATGTTGATGTTTCTCCCATCATCCTTGGCTTATTCATAAATCCACTGTACATTCTGGTTGTTTTGGTTCCTCTTTTCTTGCATTTTTTCCAAGAGTGTTGTATAGTCTTTTGTATCATGATCTATTGCGCGACAATACATACATATCATTGGTGGAAGTGGAAACTCCCTTTCACAATGTCCTGGTTGTTGGCAGTTGTGAAAAACTACTGGACCTATGCTTCATCCAAATCCTCCTCTACCTCATCATCCACCTCTGTATCCACCCCAATCCCCTCATGGTGCATTGTACTGAGGTACTTGGTTGTACTCCGCGGGGTTATACTATGGTTGTGCATTATTTTATTGCGGTTGCGCAATGTTTTACTATTGTTGCACATTGTTGTATGGTGGTGGTACCTAGTTGAATTGAGGTGCATATTTCCCTGTCAACTTTTCTTATTGCACCCTATATGTATATGAAGTTCTTTCTCTCATTAGTTGCATCAGCGTACAATATTTATCATCATGACCCACTGACTTGCAAAAATTGTAGTATGAAATTTTGGGTACTGTCTTATACTTTTGCATGATTGGAGAATGATATGGATCATACCCATGTGTTTTAAAAATATCACACCATGGTCCTCCTATTGGAAAATGGTTTGGTACTCCTATTTCCATGTACTGTGAAAAAGTTGGACATTCATTATTATGGTGTCCTTTTGTCCTACATGTGGTACACCAAACAACTTCTCTTTTCTCTTTTCCATTATTCTATTTAAGTTGAAATGTTATGTTCTTCATATCCTCCTTGAACTCCTCTATTGCTGGATTTGTCTTATGATATTGGTTTTCTTCAAGTTGTAAGGCTTCCTTCAGATCCTATGCCCGAGTTTGGAACTTTTGTTCTCTTAAGGGTTATTTCAAATGTGGTAACAGTGAGTTCACAAATAAGTGTCTATGTTGCATGTTAGTAATTACATACGTCAACTTACCTTTCAAGAATTTAAACCTGTTATAAATCTCCCACATAGATTCACCTGGTTTTTCCCCGATTTCAATCATTTCATTCATATATTGATATTCTGAACTAGGCTTATGAAATTCATTTATCAATAGTTTTTTCATGTCTGCAATAGTCGTTGTTACTCCTGGTGGAATGTTTGCATCTAGTCTCATATAATGGTCCACTGCACGGTCTCTTAGCGTGATAACTAATTGTGCAAGTTTTGTATCCTCATCTATAATATTATTTTCTTCCCAGATATTCTCACATATGAATAAGTCCTTTCTAGGGTCCTCTGATGCCTCTCCCTGAAATTCTAGTAACGTGATCGTGGGATCATGTCCTGCCATTTGGAAGTGTGTTGAACTACTACCTGTGCGCGGTGTAGATATTTGACTAATACTTCTTGAACTAGCTCCCCCAATTGATGCTCCTTGACTAGATCCTTGTCATGTCGTTCTTCTACAACTAAAATTTGGTTGTCTAGATGTTGGTGTTCTTTTTGGTGTACTAGCCGCACATGGGGTTATAGGTTCCACACTGACGTTGATATGGATTACAATTCTTCCTTGTGTTCCTTCCCTTGGACCTCCTTTTTTTATTTCATATGTTTTTTGGAGGATTTTCTCAATGTTGGGTATGTGTTATATTCTGCCTCGGGAAACATGACACCTACCTTGAGAAATGTGTCATGTATTTAGGTGGTTTTTTGGTACATGGTTTTTTCCAATGGTTTTCTATTTTCGGTTAAGGAATTAGGGTTTTGGACTAATCCAGGTCATTGGGTTAGTTTTTGGACGCTGTTGGATCCTATATGTATATTGTATTGTAAACAATGTAAAACAATGAATGAATATAGAATATGTTGGTTTTCCCAGTTTGGGTTTCCAGGGGAAAAATATCTGTGTAATGTTTGTATTTTCCATTGTATATTTTCTGTTTTTTTCTGAATATATGTTTGCAATAGATATTGTTCAAGGTTAGGATTTACATATGGTATCAGAGATTTATTGACTTTAGGGGGACACCTTTGTGGTCAAGGGTTTGGCTCGGGACTGTGATAAGCCTTGTTACAGTGGGAGATCTGCGGTATTGTTTTTCAGCTAAAAAGAAATGGCAAGCAATTCGAAGATGGAGATCAAGAAGTTTAATGGGAAAAGATTTAAGCTATGGAATCTCAAGATGGAATATCTTTTGGTGGAAAGAGATCAGTGGATTGCAGTAGATCTAGGTACTGCACCTACAGGAACTTCTGTAGATGACTGGAAAAAGATGGATCAGAAGGCAAAGAGCACAATCTGACTGTGTCTCTCCGATTCAGTATTACTGAATGTTTCAGAGGAAACTATAGCCAAGGATTTATGGGAAAAGTTGGGGAAGTTGTATCAGTCTAAGTCCTTGGTAAATAAACTATTCCTGAGAAAGAAGTTGTATAACTTGAGGTTGAGATATGGACACTCGGTGGTAGATCATTTGAATGCCTTCAATACTGTGGTAAGTTAGTTAGTATCTGTTGAGATTAAAATTTTAGATGAAGATAAATGTATTAGTTTGTTGTGTTATTTACCAGACTCGTGGGATAGTCTGGTTTTGGACATAGGTAGTAATACAACTTCTTGGAAGTTTGAAGAAGTGGTCTCATCCATGTTGTCAGAGGAGATGAGATAGAAGAATATGGAAGGACATAGCACATATGAATTATTTGCAAGAGGACGTTCCTAGGAAAGAAATAGATCTAATTTCTCAAGTGGGAGATCTAAGTCTAAGGGTATATCTAAATCTCCTGGAAATTTTGTAAGGGTATGTTGGAGGTGTGGAAAAGAAGGGCACTACAAGAAGTAGTGTAGATCCAAAGTTGAGAAAAAGAAGGGATCTGAAGAATCTTCTTCTACAAAAGAAAATACCTCCAAGGAAGAAGGAGGGGATGTGTACTTGGCCTATTCAAGCTCACATGCAGATCATGAGGCATGGTTGATTGACTTTGGTGCATCTTTTCATATGACTCCCCACAGGGAGTGGTTCTGCAAATATGAAAAGTATGATGGAGGTAATGTTTTCTTAGGTAATGATTCGACAGCCAGAATCATAGGAAGAGGAAGGGTCAAGTTGAGGCTCATATATGGAAGGATTAGAACACTTCCTGGTGTTCTTCACATCCCAGGTATGGCCATAAATTTGATTTCTATAAGAAAAATGGAAGATGCAAGGGTAAAAACAATTTTTGAAAAGGCAACTTGCAGGATGGTTCGATGAGAAATTCTGTTGATGAAGGGAGTTCAGTTTGGAACTCTGTATAAGATTCTAGGAATCACTATTAGTGATGGGTGTAATAGCTCCATTTTTCCTGATATTGGAGTTGAAGAATAAAGAACTCCTACAGTCTCTAGAGAAAAGGTTATGTTGTGGCATCAAAGACTGAGGCATATCAGAGAGAAGGGTCTTCGACTACTACACGGTAAAGGTATGGTTGAAGGTATGTCTAACTGCTCTCTAGATTTTGATTTTTGTGAACATTGTCTATATGGGAAGCAGAATCAGGTAAGATTCCCCTCTGGCACAACAAAGGCAGAAGGAATTTTACAACTAGTTCACAGTGATTTTTTTGGACCGTGTCGGTCCCATCATTGGGAAAATATGTGTACTATGTCTCATTTATAGATGACTTCTCAAGGAAAACTTGGATATATTTCCTCAGGAATAAATATGAAGTATTTGACAGGTTTAAAGAGTTTAAAGCTCTTGTTGAGAATCAAACAAAGAAAAGAATTAAGGTGTTGAGGACAGATAATGGCGGAGAGTTATGTGGGAATGAATTTGAAGAATTTTATAAGAAGTGTGATATAGCAAGGAAAAATGCTACTCCATATAAACCTCAGCAGAATGGACTTCTAGAAAGGATGAACATGACGCTAATGGAAAAATCAAGGTACATGCTCAGTGGTGTCAGGTTAGGGAAAGAATTCTAGGCAGAGGTAGTGGGTACTACATGTTATCTAGTCAACATATCACCCTCATCAACGTTGGGTGACAAGACTTCACAAGAGGTATGGACTGGTAAGGAACCTTCTCTCACACATCTTAAGGTATTTGGCTACGATGCATATGTTAATGTTCCAAAGGAAAACAAGAGTAAGCTAGATAAGAAGGATGAAAATGTATCTTTATTGGATATAAAGATGGTCTCAAAGGTTATAAGCTTTGGAACCCAGAAACTAAGAGGGTAGTGTATAGATGAGATGTGGTATTTAGAGAAATGAAGGATGTTGTTGAACAGGAAGTTCTACCAAATAAGGAAGAACCAGAGAAGATAGAGTTTGATTTAAAGGATGGTGAATTAGACTCTACACAAGAACATGAATCAGAAGAATAAGATCCCCATACTCCATTATTGAGGAGATTAGATCGAGAAAGAAGGCTACCGGAAAGGTATAGTCCATCTGATTTTCGTTCAAAATTTGCTTTGTCTATTACTGATGATGATCCTAGAACTGTCAGGGGGGAAGTGGATTCAGAGGATGGAAATCTCTAGAAAAGGGCCATGGAAGAAGAAATGGCATCTTTGGATAAAAATGAGGCTTGGGATCTAGTGGAGTTTCCAACTGGAAGAAATCCCATTGGCAGTAAATGGGTATTTGAAAAGAAGGTAAATACAGAAGGAAAAGTGGAGAAATACAAAGATCAGTTAGTAGAAAAGGGTTATTCCTAGGTTGAGGGAATTGATTTTGGTGAGATTTTTTCTCCTGTTGCCAAGTTAACCTATATAATATTTTTTTTATATGTTGTTGTTGCATTTGATTTTGAAGTAGAACAGATGGATGTGAATACAACATTCCTGCATGGGGATCTGGAAAAAGAAATATTTATGAAGCAACCAGAAGGTTATGATGTGAAAGGAATGAAGGAGTTGGTATGCAAGATGAAAAAGTCCCTGTATGGTTTAAAAAAATCACCAAGGATGTGGTATCAAAAATTTGATACTTATATGCTGGGACTTGGCTTCACAAGAAGCAAAGAGGATCATTGTGTGTATTCTAAATTAATTGGTGATCATTTGATTTATTTGGTCTTGTATGTGGATGACATGTTGTTGATAGGAAACAACAAGGAGATTATCCAGGATGTGAAAACTCAGTTGTCCTCTAAATTCAACATGAAGGATCTTGGTGCTTCAAATTTCATTTTGGGAATGGAAATTAAAAGAGATCGAAAAAAGAGGAAACTTTGGTTAAATCAGAGAAAATATGTCGAGACAATATTGCAGAGGTTTAATATGCAAGAATGTAAACTGGTCAAGGTTCCTATTCTTGTTGGTGTAAAGTTATCTGTGGATCAGTGTGCCAAGACACATGAAGAAGAGGAGGACATGTCTCATGTTCCATATGTGAGTGCAGTTGGAAATTTGATGTATGCAATGGTTTGTACTAGACCAGACATTGCACATGCAGTGGGATTTTTGAGCAAGTATATGTCAAAACAAGGGAAGGAGCATTGGACAACAGTAAAAAGGGTTTTCAAGTATTTGCATGTAACTGCTAGCTATGGATTGTGCTACAAAGGAAGACCGGGATTAGACCGAGTGGTCAATATAAATGGCTTTGTGGATGTATACTGGGCTGGAGATTTGGATCATTGGAGCTCTACAAGCGGGTATGTGTTTAACCTGTTTGGAGGAGCAATAAGTTGGATGAGCAAACGACAGGCTGTAGTGGCACTTTCAACTATAGAATCTGAAAACATGGTAGCCAATCATGCAAGTAAGGAAGATGTATGGTTACAAAGATTGTGTTCAGGTATTGGGTTGGTACAACAAGATGTAAGGATAGAGTGTGACAGTCAGAGTGCAATTTTTCTGGCGAAGAACCCTGCTTATCATTCAAAGACAAAGCACATTGATGTTCAATATCACTTTGTGAGAGACATGATTGAAGAAAAGAAAGTATCACTGATGAAGGTGGACACTTTGAAGAATGTTGCAGACTCATTAACAAAATCTGTGAGCATTGAGAATTTCTCTTTGTGTAGAGGATCCATGGGCATTTCTGCTCTGGATTGTTGACTATGTAAATTTGTAACCCCCTATATGCAAAGAAAACAACAAGTGGGAGAATGTTGGGTATGTGTTATATTCTTTGCACGAGTAGTAGTGTCTGAGCGTATGTGTCGGGTGCGCAGGGGGTTTAGAGGGGGGCTGAAGGGGGGTGGATCCCCCCACACGGGGGTCTGAGGGAAGCACCCCCGAAATTGTTTTTTCAGCCTCGAGAAACATGACACCTACCTCGGGAAATGTGTCATGTATTTAGGTGGTTTTTCGGCACATGGTTTTTGCCAATGGTTTTCTATTTCCGGTTAAGGAATTAGGGTTTCGGACTAATCCAGGTCATTGGGTTAGGGTTTTGGATGATGTTGGCTCCTGTATGTATATTGTATGGTAAGAAATGTAACACAATGAATGAATATAGAATATGTTGGTTTTCCCAGTTTGGGTTTCCAGGGGAAAACTATCTGTGTAATGTTTGTATTTTCCATTGTATCTTTTTTGTTATTTTCTGAATATTTGTTTGCAGTAGATATTGTACAAGGTTATGATTTACACTCAATCTTATCCACATTCTAGAGATCCTCTACCTCTTCCTCATTGCTTTCCAATCCATCTCTATCAGCTATGGCTCTCTTCTTATTATTCATCTTATATTGGTAGGGTGCTCCACTATGTGTCTTTCCAACTGTTTCCATTATCTTATTTATTTGGTCTTCCTCCATCATGATTGGGTCCATGGCCTCTTTATTATTTCCCTTATCTATCTCTTCATCCATTTTTCCATCTTGTGTTAATGCTTCCCCCCTTCCCCCATGCACGCAGGGAAGTTTAGTTGTCTGATTCCACGGTTATCTCATTGTTGTTATACAAAAAAATATTGATTGAAGTATACAACGATCTGATATACCTACCCTTGGGTCCTTTTAGAAAATCTTGCTCTGTTTCACTGTAAGACTTCATGGTATCTACTGCAAATTAAGTGATAAACCATGCAACAACACTGTCTAACCAGAAATCTATTATGCACGTAAATTTGTTGTGAATTTGTTGTAACTGCGCGATCTTCATAGGATTCCACTCCAATTGTCTAACATTATTTGTTGGGTGGTTGTATTTTAACCTCAATAACCACTCCTGCAAAAATTGCGAGAAATCACACTAAAATACCTCATGCAAGTCTCTAAGCATGTCTTTGTCAAGATATTTGTGTGGTGTTATCTCAGGGTTTATGTTATCCTTTTGTGCAAACTCAAGTTACTTTGTTTTCAACCATATTTCAATCTTCTCCTTTGTTGGATTCCATGGCATGAAAATTCCTTGCTATAATTTCATTCTCTCCACGTTTCTTCCATGGATCCAATCAACTCAATCATATGAAGTTCTAGTCAGAAACAGAACCATTTGTTGGGTTAATTCTCTCATTCACTTCTTGATATGACCCAGGTTTAGATCTAATCAAGGTTCCAACAAAACCCTCTAAAACTATCGGCCCTCCTGGTGAAACAGAACGAAACACAATGCATAGAGTGCATTATGCAGTCACACCCGAGATAGCGTTATGGTTGAATTCAATGCTCAAGTGCTTACAGTATAGGAATGAGTGGGGATGTGGGAGTGTATTATTCCTTCTTCATGCATTCATCATGTTATTCATTCAACTATTCCTAGGATTCATTCATCTTTCAGGCCCATTCATTCATTCTAATATATCTATCTTAACCATTCATTCATAAACTAATCATTGACAGAAAGTAAACATGCAAGAAACATCACATATAACACATGTTTTAACATGGTTCACCCCCTCCTGGGCTATGTCCATAAAGATTTGGTTTCTATGCTATTTTATTTAGTCTGCTGCAAAATATGGTGATGCACACATTAAATCCTCCATCATACATTCATGAAGAGGTTAAAGAACCTATGTGAGGCAGACTAGATCACACTAGGCTCCTCAACCTGTGACCTAACCCTCAAAATCTAGCTCACTCGACTCTTTGATCTCACCTTGGAATTACAATTATTCAACAACTATGAACTTACAACCGTTGAACAACAAATCAACCCCTAACTTAGACCTTCTAGGTTCTTATTTATACTATTTTTCAGGCTTATAGCCATTACAATCTTTATCACAAACCCTAACCCTATCATAGTTAGGCTTGTTTTCCTACGCGTCACGTTGTTTTCCCTCTTTGCATGCTACTTTTCCTTCTTTTTTATGCATGCTTCTTTCTTTCCATCGATTGCACGCATTCCAAAATTAGGTCTTCTTTCCAAAATTAGGTCTTTCCCAAAATAGACATTTTTTCCAAAAATATGCCTGCGCCCAAAATAACCTTTCTTCTCAAAATACGCCTACACCCAATAAAGGCTTACAACTTCAAATATAGGTTTACTAGGGCTTGAACATTGTACTTTTTATCTTGTTTAATAGGAGGTTGCATAACTAATGTTGATTCTACTATGCCATTAGATCCCGAAGATTGATGAGTTGTTAGATCAATGATACATTGCTTGAGAAACTAATTATCTTATCTAATTTTGTTCTGTGAGAAAAAAAATTGTGAACCTGATGATCCTAATTTCATGCTCCTTGGCTTCATTGTGTGTTGGATGTCTTTTAGATAGGCTAGTTCTTCATCATGATGGTGTATTTTTTTTTAGAGAGAAAAGGTTGAAATATTCAAAGTTAGAGATACCAAGAAGGGCCCTGTGCGACATGGTGATGGGGTGGGGAGAGAACATAAAAATGGCATAAAGATCATACAAACTGAAGAACTACATTCTCAAAAGGTGTCAAATGTAGCAAGGGAGCAATTTTCTGAGTAAAATAATTGGAGGGTCACATATGAGATGGAATGTCTGAACCATGATAAAAAGGAAACCATGGAACCCTTTAATTCTTACCTTCATCAAATTGAGACCAAACAACAATTGGAATAGATACCAAAAATTCCTTGTCCCAAGGAGATGTAAACTAAAAAGAAAGAAAACATGGATCCATAAGACTAGGTCGTAGAAGGGACAACTAGAAATCAGGAACCAATAAAGAAATCTACCTTGGCTTACCACAAACCAAGATCCTAGAGAACACATATCTGGGCAACGATTTATGCCCATCCAAAACATGAATGAAGCATTCAAATTTAATGTACCAGGTATCCAAGAGAGTCGACTCTTCACATGAATCCAAAAAATCTCACCTTTAATCATCATAACAAAGGAGGACTGCATAAAGAGGGGAAAACACAATGGTTTGGAATGAAGGTAGCTCACATGATTTATGGAAGGTGGAGAATTAATTAATTTGAAAAATGGCACCAGGGGTGGATTATAAGATTCACGAGACAAAAAAAAGTTCATATGTTAGTAAGGGTTTAGAAAAACCCCAATTTTGTCCAAAATTAAAAAATAATTCATGATGGAGAGGGTCAAAGAAAATGAACCTTCATTTCACCAGAGATTGTGTGCAGGACTCATTTATTGACATAATATACCTCCTTAGAAATCCCATCAACTCTTCCATTGTTTACTCTTAGGATGTGGTAGAAGGTTACCTCTTTCATTTACATATTTCCCATTGGAGTTGAAGAGCGTATTTATATACATTCATTCTCTCTTTTCTTTTACAATATTTGACGATATTGATTATTATCTCAAATTCCCCCATGATCACCATTTTTTTTACCCTCTCATCACTTGATATTATTAACCCCATGTAAAAGGCTAGATATCAACTTAGTTGTTGGAGGCTAGCCCCAAACCCCAAGAGAAGGAAAATCTCTATGTTCTGTCAAGATCTATCAAGACCCCACCCGCTCCTATCACCCCTAGTGAGAGGTGCATTTTACAATGCATATGAGTATTGTGATACCTTACACGAAAGGAATGATAGAAAATATAGCATGAGTTAACTTCACTCTTATGAATACCATTAGAGGAAAAAAGACTCATAGGACCCAAAGGAAGAAAAGGGTGTATACTCCATCCCTTGACATTGCAAGAAAACATACATAGGTGAAACCATGCACTGTTGGGCCCTTCGTTTTGGTAAAATAAGAGTTGAGAAATCTATCAAAGAGACAACCAACCAAGTGAAGAAGGATGAAAAAGGAAATGTGCAACATAAAGATGTTGGAACAGAACACAGTCTGAAGACAACACATAATCATTTTTGAGCCAATACAGTTACAAAATAATCAAGAAGAGAAGAGGGTCGATAGGTTCTTGATCCAGGTGGATATTGGTGGCCACCCACATGTTCCAAATTCCAAATGGCTCATCTTGACAGTCTTCAATTCAACACGTTTCTTTGTAATGGGGAAATTTCTTTGTAATTGTGGATTCTACAATTATGGGGTCATCCTAAATCCCTACACAACATCCAGGTCGATATTGGTGGTTTTCCACCTATTCCAACTGGATTATTTTGGAAATTATCATTTCATTACATATTTTTGTACTTCCAAGGTCATTTTGGGGCTCTAAACATTTTTTTTTCTTGGCTTGCCACAGTCAAATTGTAGATGAAGTCAGATTTTGATGGAATAATGCATAGTTCTCGAAAAGACCTTTCCAATGGGTTATCACACACCTAAAACGAAGATCTTATGCAAAATTTATGACCCTAGGAAGTTAATGTACTAACTTACCCCAATGGGGCCCACGTGACTTTTGGCGCTTCATCACCTAGGGTTAGTTTTTTGGATGAATAGGGTTTTGGCATTCATGTTTATCATAAAAAGGATTTCAGAGCCTCATTTTAATCATATTCTTGCAAATGAGCATAGTCATGACATCTCTTCTCAGAGATAAAGATTCCACCATTCTAGCAAGTCTTGCCATCTGTATTTTTACAGTCTTTGTACATTTCTTTCATTAATAGAAATCATGTATTCTTGTATTTCTTCATTTATGGCAATATTTATGTGTATTTCATTGTAATATCTATGCTTTCATTTCGTTCCGAAAACAATCTAGATCAGTGGTATCAGAGCATGTTTCTCTTTATCATTTTTCATTACATGACCCCGATGAGGTTCGAGTATAGCAAGTTGGTTCTCGAGCTTGTCTCTCTTGAGGACAATCACTCTCGCATGCCTAAGAAACCCTCTATGGTGACAGAAAAGAAAAACAATAGAGAAAAAGATTCTATTAACCTGTTGCTTGAGAAATCTCTTGCGAGGCATGTTTGGCTCTAGTTTTGTCATATTTTCTGCCATACAAATACACTCATCATTACACCTTCTCCCTGCATTTCATCCATAATATATCCCTAATTACACCATAAACCTCCATTATCTCTTGTTATTCATCCTATATATGTGGTTAATACATAATTTTCCATAATTTTAGTGATTAAAAGGATGATTATACAATAGTTTTTTTTATGATGGTTTAATACTATGTTTCTATGTTGAAACAATATATTCCCGCACTCGAAGTCATCTAGTACTCACACTAGAGGTCATCTGGTACTCACACTCCAAGTCATCCAGTACTAGGAGGTTCTACAGTCAACCAATACATGCACAGTCATTAAGTACCCACACTCCATGTCATCTGGTACTCACACTCCATGTCATTCGATACTTGCAATTTATCTCATCTGGTATTAGAATGTTCCAGGCTATCCGGTACCATCATCAACAATCGTCCGGTACTGGACTATAGTCGAAAATTTCGAATACTTATAGAGGAAAATCAGGGACATGGGTTTTGTCTAGAACATAGTATACATGAGGACATGTGTGTTATAAATAACCCATATCGCACGTGGACCTCTAGCTCAGGGGGAATGATTCTACCAAAATTAGTAAAAATCTCAAACAACCAACTTGCGCCTCAATTTTTGTGCAGATAATATCAGATCCATAAATTCTAAGATATGGGTTTTGTCTAAAATATGAAAAATTGAGTAATCTGAAAGCATTTTTTCAAAATTATAATCAGGTTGGAATATATGAGTGGATCCCTATCTCGAATCTGCCCAAATTACAATAAAACCTAGATTTTGGGGATTTCTACCTAAAAATGTAAAATTTGAAATCTGAGCATTGGGATTCAGTCCCATCCACTCCTCAATGATTTTTCATGTATAAATAAGCCTCATAATGCTATGATAAAATCCAATTATCATTATGGGAATTCTTTTGTAATGGATATTAGGGTGTCATCATGAGAATGCCAAGATTGTAAGAGACTTGTAATTTTCCGAGTTTGATGAAATGAAAGAGTTGTTGCTCATGTGTATGGTTCCAAGAATTTGAGTGATCTGATTGTCTTCAAGAATCACTCACCAGTTGGTAAGGGACCCTCAGCATGGGTAAGTGTTGCTATATTCTATTTGCTTGGTAGATTAACATTTGAGTTAAAGTTTTGTTAAGTTTTTATTTTATGTTGTTGCATTAGATGGATGAACTTAGACTCAGATCACATTTCTCAATTGAGTACATTATTACACTTCTTCATCTTTGAGTTTAGTTTGTACTCCTTCCATTACTTCTGCGTGCTTATATTTATGCATATCCTTTCAATTCTTTGTTTCTGTGCTTAATTAATTGTGGACAATGTTCCTTCACTTCCATGCTTCACTCTCATCTATTTAATTGTTCAAACCAACCTTTGCATCTATCATTTTCCACCATTGATTTGTCATCCTACTCACACATCGAAACCTATTATTCAATTCACATATCCATTCACCTATTCTACGTTGTCCCAAATAGTGTAAAACAGAATTGTTCCATTTGCTATATATATCACCTTTATCTTTTTTATTCACCTCATCTTTCCTCACACGATTCACTCCTTAGTTGTCAATTTGATTATACATTACACTCATTTAATTACAAGAGAAAATCTTGTCCATCTCTCCATTTTCCGTGTATTAGTTATTGAGTTTAAATGTTTCCTTCACATCTCAATTACACAGAAAACCACTTCATGTTCTCATATTCATTATTTTCGATGCCATCCCTTTCTTTTTCCTTTACTTTATTTATGTATTCATTTGACGAGTGGTCCTGAGTTTATGATGTGTGATTTTACATTTGCTAAATATTTCTATAGTTTAAGTTTGGATTGCTTTAAGAACTACTTATGTTCTTAGTCAATTTTGTTTTTGCACTATTCTTTACCAGTCTACACTTATTTCTGCACTAGTTTCCTCTCTTGTTTTTGTTATTGATGAATGATTTTGTTATCATTTTGTAGGATAGAATTTAATATTCCCATTTTAGGATAGATCTTTGCAATAAATTGTTGATCACATAGTTTTGTTTTAGTATTTCATTTTGTTTGTCTTCTTATTGCAAGCTTGTAATTTCAAACACCAATAGACAGATTAGAGGTCTAACTCGTGATATATGGCCTTCCCATGTTGGAATTCTTCCCAAGGTGTTAGTTTGTTTCCTGTCATTTGAATTCATTTATGTTTGTTTGTTTCTTTTATTGTATTTAAGTGTGGATCCACTATAGGAAATAATCATTGAAGGACAAAAAATTTAAGTAAGATACTGATGATTAATCACACAAACATCACCCCGAGTGCATCCAAGACTATGATCTAAGCCTTTATAGCATTAAGTTATTCCTATGTCCCAGTGATGAATCCTTAGTGTTATTTTCCTTAATTTCCTGCAGTGTGGGTTTGAAGATTGTTTTGTCGGCTTTAGATTAGGCTAGACTAGAGTCTGATCTTGTGTTTCCCATGCCTACACCTCAAAGCTTATGAGTCCCAGTTGATAATTAAATGTGGGAATTATTAATGCATATATTTATCCCAACACGATAGAGGGATGAAATGATGAAGAATTTTTCCCACATCCTTCAACACTTGCTAATAACAACATGCACATCTTCATCAAGAGACCACTTTGGAGGAACCTCTCCCTTCAAGGTACAAGTTAATTTTGATATTCCCATATTTGAAGGTTAGATCGATGAAGATGCCTTAGAAAATGGTTAAATCTTCTAGAAGGTTATTTATTTGTTCACAATTTTTCCGACAGGGAAAATATCACCTTCACACTACTCAAGGCTCTCCCCCATGTCAAACGTTTGTGGAAAACTTACTGGGAGAAAAGTTCCACAGAGGAATCTGGAATATATGGGTCGAATCCCACTCAAGAATTTTTTTTGGATGCGGTCAAGGAACAATGATACCCTATTGATAAATATGAATACCAATACATGAGATGGACCACATTGCAGAAAGAGAAGAGCTAAACAGTGTCAAAATTCACAAATACTTTCCATACCTTGCGCACCAAGTTGGGTATCAAAGAATCTGAGTGACATATTGTTATGAAATACCGTGGGGCTCTACATAGGTACATCCAAACCAAAAATGATTTCCTAAACATCCCATCATTGGGAGTGGTCTATCGATATGCTATCAAAATCGAGCAGAAATTTAGGCACCAGAACAAATGGGAGTTCAAGGTCTACAAATACACAACAACCAAAGCATGGTAAAGACAACCCTAACCAACAACCTCCAGACAACCAGTCTAAGACACATGAAAATAAATGTGAAGGGAAGACGAAGAATGACAATGGGAAGTGGTGTGACTTCCACAAAATCCCATGGCAGAACATCGATGAATGTCGCTCAAAAAAATAATCGGTGGCCAATGTCAAAGACAAGGAGCCGAACCTTCATTCAGAATCTGATCTAAAAAATATTGAAAACAAATAGATCATTGACACATACCCCATTGCTTTGGTTGCGACCACAACAATTCAACCAGAAGAACCAGTAGATCCTAAAGAGGGGGAGTGCCTCTTCCATTCATAGATGTGGGTGAAGGGGACCCTGTTTCATTTCATTATTGATAGCGACAGAAAAAAAATCCTCATATTAGTTGAGGTCATCAAAAAGTTGGGGTTTTCAACAACACCACACCTGAAACCATACAACATCGGGTGGCTTCACCAGGGACGAGATCTATGTGTCAGCCAACAATGCCTTCTATCCTATGGAATCCATCCCTTAAAGAATAAGGTAGTGTTTGATGTTTCCCCTTTTGATTTATGTGATGTTGTTTTAGGCCAACCATATATGCAGAAACATCATGTTGTTTATGAGTCTCGACCCCATAGTGTCATTATTACTCTGGGGGGTCAGATCTACAGGATACCAGAGGTAGTTCTGACTATTATTCCACCAAACAAATGCCACAAGGTAATCTATCATACTTCAAAATTTATCGTATTCACAATATTTTCAAAGGATGCACATAAGGCCACTACATCCACTGCAACCTCAACACCTTCTATCTAGTAGAAGCATATTGCAGAAGCGAAAGAAGATATTGTTTCTTCACCTACGATGGTGTCTAAACCATGCCTTGTCAAGCCTAGAGTGATTCAGATTTTATGAGAATAATGAAATGACTACAGATTATTAATAGGTGCTTAACACAAAATAACAGAGATATATTAAAACTTGTTTTCTATTCAATAAGGAAATAAGATGAAACTATAAAATGCAGCGGAAACAAGCTTGCTAGAATGGTGGCGGCTTATCTCTGAGAAGAGATGTGACGACTACGTTAATTAGAAATAAGATGATTACAATGAGGCTCTGAAGGCATTTTTACAATAAAAAGGAATGTCAAAAACCCTAGACATCCAAAAACCTAACCCTAGGAGATGAAGCGCCAAAAGTCATGTGGGCCCCGTTTGGGTAAGTTAGTACATCAACTTCCCGGGGTCGTAACTTTTGCATACGATCTCCGTTTTAGGCGTATGATAGATCGTTGAAAAGGTATTGTTGAGGAGATTAATTTTGGGGAAAATTTAAAATGAAAATCCATATTTCTACCCATTTCCCAAAAAACATGGTTTAGGGCCTCAAAACGGCTTCGGAAGTGAAAAACTGCTAAAAATAACAATTACCAAAATTGCCAGAAAACTGTTTTGAGCTAGTTGGAAAAGGTGGGTGGCCACCGACATCCATATGGATCATAGAGTCAATGGGTTTTTGGAACATATTCAACCCCTCCAGCAGCAATTTCATGACAACCTTCCATAGACCAAGAAGTGCAAATTCTCCAGCAAGGCATGCAACTAACCAAGATTTAGATTCAGAAAATGTTTTCCCCTCTTCCTGAGGAAATCAATTCAATGGATATCATTGCTTCCTAAAGGGGGAGGACTGATCCAGGTGGATATTGGTGGCCACCCACCTATTCCAAATTCTAACTGGCTCATCTTGACAATCTTCAGTTCAACACATTTCTCTATAATGGGGACATTTCTTTGTAATTGTGGATTTTGCAATTACGGGGCTATCCTGAAGACCTACACAACATCCAGGTGGATATTGGTGGCCTCCCACCTAATTCCAACTAGCTTATTTTGGATTTTTTTATGTGAGTACATCTTTTTTTACTTCTAGGACCGATTTGGGGCTCTAAATAGTGTTTTCTTGGCTTTCCACAGTCAAACTGTAGACAAAGTTAGAGTTTGATGACATAATGTGAATTTCTCTAAAATACCTTTCCAACGGGCTATCACATGCCTAAAATGGATATCGTATGCAAAAGTTACGACCACGAGAGGTTAATGTACTAACTTACCCCAACGGGGCCCACATGACTTTTGGCACTTCATCTCCTAGGGTTAGGTTTTTGGATGTCTAGGGTTTTTGCATTCATGTTTATCATAAAAAGGCCTTCAGAGCCTCATTGCAATCATATTCTTATGAATGAGCGTAGTCGTGACATCTCTTCTCAGAGATAAATCTGCCACCATTCTAGTGAGTCCTGCACTCTGTATTTTTATAATCTTTGTACATTTCTTTCATTAATAGAAATCATGTATTGTTTTATTTCTCCATTTATGTGTATGTCATTGTAATATCTCTTCTCTCATTTCGTTCCTAAAACAATTTGGATCAGTTCTCAAGAAGAAGGAAGAAAATGATTGTAATGATGCTTCTCTTTTGTATTGTATTGTACTATAATGGGTGGGTGTGTGAGAGATAGGGAGATGCAAGAATCAGATCTATACTCTAGATCTAAACTATAATTAGGAAGGGAAGATCATAGACTCATTCTGATCATTTGTGGTGTTGTATTGAGATGTACCTATTGATCTCTTCTATATTGAGTAGGGAGAATGTTTAATGTAAATCCATGAATGTTTATTGTCCAATACTTCTGATATAATAGAAAAATAACGAAGATCAAATTTTGAAAATGTTCCTGGTTCATCTTACTTTCTATAACTATGAAATATCATTATGCACTGTCTGTTATGAATTACACATCTTTATCATTTCTTGATGGTCTATATAGTTATGTTCATTTGTATTAGTATATGATGTGCTAAGGATCTGAACTAAGTGTCTATATTGTGCTAGAATGGTAACAATATAGATGGGTTATAGATCTGTATATAATTCTTCCTACCCTTCTGTTAGCTCTTTTATCTCGATTTCGCTTCAGGTGAGACTTCTTTCCTTTTGGAAAGATGAAATTTCCAGCGCACTAGAATACATCGGTATCTTTTTTTTGGTAACCTGCAGAGGACCGTGGTCTCACAACTTTGTGCCAAAAAAATGGTTTGCATTGTCGGGACCATGATTTTACAAGGGAAATCGTAAGGGGAATGTTTCCACGGATCCAAAAGTATGACATTCTACAATGGTGGGAACGTAAGTGTGATGCATTCATACTGATGGAAGAAGAGTTATGAAACCTAAAATGGGACACTGCCAATGATTTTGTCTTCTACTCGGAAATATCAAGCGACCAATATGAGATCTTCTAGGTAGAATTCTCGAAAATGTTGTTCTAGTGGGTATCTCATCTACAAGAAGCACCAGAATTCAAAGAAAGGGTAAAATAAATTGGTTCTTGGGATACAAAGAAGCTAGCAGTGCTTCACCTACTAGATCACCATATCACTCGAGTGATGGATTTCAGGGTTGACACGTCTTTGGAAGGATATATCATCGAGTTCGCAATGGAGAAACACTAGTATTTTTCATGAGATGAAGAAATATTCAAGAAAGAGGAACAAGGAAGATTGTTGAGGGAAATTCCCCTTTGGATAAAGGTATTTTTGGTGGAGGAGGGGATGCTAGTTTTTCCCTCGTGTGAAATGACATCCTAAACCCATGCACTCGGCGTGGGGTGGTTTTAGGGCAGGTTCATGGTCTAAGAAGGGGAATAGGTTCTTTAACAAATGGGGGAAGAGAAAACAACAAGAAGTGAGTGTGCTCTGAGGAGAGATGCCATAATTGAGAAATGGTGGCGGGGAAAGGTAACGAAAGAAGCGAAGCAGTATGAAGTTTTTTGGAAAGAAATCAGACCTGGAGGAATAGATGAAGGAAATATAGAGGAGTTGTGGAAGTTGAAAAGACAAGAAAGACCAGCCAGTCTAATATTGCAAGAAAGAGAAGCGAAGAAAGAAAGAAGTTCCATGGAGATTGGACAAGATAAGGAAGGTGTAGAAGCAAGAGAGGATGAGGGACATCTAGATATTATGGAAGATAGAGAATATTTGGTCTTGATCATAAGAAGAGTCAACCATGAGGTGGAGCAGGTTGCTTCGGTACAATAAAACGATACCCCCTAGATCAAAATAACCAGACCATAAGTTAGTAGAACCAAACCTGAGTCGCCCATCTCCCAAGCGCCTTCAATACTCGTGGTAAGCTTAGTACCTCATACTCATGCAAATCCCATTTTTTTGAATTCATCTAGTTCAGAAAGACCCACAACCGTAAAAAGTGGGTGGATAGTAGGGTCTCTTGGTAAATCGCAACCAAGGCCATTAGGATTTATTTTAATAGGAACAAGAACACCAACAATGGCTGAAAAACATAGGAAGATTTATTTCCTGATACCCAGAATTCTGGGGTAAAGGGGATGAGGACGTAGAAAAACATTGGTTTCTATGTGAGGCTATCTGGAGGTCCATAGGGACCTTGGATGAAAACAAGTTAGTATAATTCCACACTACCTTGAGGGGTCATTCCCTCAAATGGTACATGAAGGATATTGATCCTCGGGTACAAGGATAGGCCTTTACCCTTGACTAGGTGCATTAGAAATTCATTTCCAAATTCAAGCTACCTTAGTAAAAAAAAATTCAATCTCTGAGTTGCATGAGATTCAAGAGAGAGAGGGGCAGTCTGCATGGGAATATAGTTAGAATTTTAAGGATGGTATTGGGAGATTGACACACCCAATTCATGAAGACCATCAAAGGGAATGGTGCATCCAAGGGTTTCTACCCTTGACATGAATACCCTTGATGAAATATAGAATATCCACAAGGACAGAGGCTTTGGAACAATCAATGAAGATTGAATATATGGTAGTATACCTAGGGAGCCTCAGGATAACCATACCTCTAGTAGATTCACACATGTCCAATATCCAAGGACAGATATCTGCACTCACAGAGAAGATCCAGGAATTAAATCTACTCAAGCCAACGTGAACTCAAGTTTTTTGTATAGGATGATACACATAGGGGCATTGGAAATTGAGTGTTTGCAGATAAGAGGAATGGGATACCCCCTACAGGACCAACAAGAGGAGTTGTGCAGGTATCAAAAACTCTTCCATTTCATGCACCGTTTCAATACAACTCTTTCCCAAGATCCTAAACCACTCAGACAACCAAATACTGTAAAATATGTTTAACTTAGGGGAACACACCAAAAAACATACCCCATCCTACAAAAATATTCACCTGTGCCCAATACAATACATTGTGAATTTTGTGGGTCCACGACGCATGCTACAAACCAATGTAGGGAATTATATGCACTTGCTGAGAGACTGGACTAGACTACATTCAGGATAAACGAAACACCCCAAGGGTTGGGAAGAGGCGGGGGAAGTGGCGGTGTAGAAGGATTTAGAGGAGGGAGGAATGGAGGACGAGGACCAGGTCTATGTTACAATTGTGATGAACAAGGACATATGGATAGAGACTATCTCCATCTGATATGACCATGTTGTTCACACTGTAGAACTAATTCACATGCAACTGAAGAGTGCCCAAATATGATGCAAAGTGGGAGGATAGATCTCGTCAAAGAGGATATAAATTCATACGCTCGAAACTCAGAAGAGAATTCAAAGAGAGGTTATCAAAATGCGACATCATAACTCACAGAGGAGAAAAAACCGAGGAAAATGCACAGAATCGGCCCAAGATCCCAAAAGTAGCCCCCAAGGATAGCATGTGTGATCCTTTGAAACAAAAACTATTTTTCAAAGATGCAGTATACATATTTAAAGGAGAATCTGCTCCAGAAATAAGAGAAAATCATCCTAAATTCACCCTTCAACCCAAGATTTCTCAAGCTCCTTCCTAACCTCCTGCACCCTGAAACCCTGTAAATTCAAGAAGACCTTGAGAGCATTCCCAAAATATAATCAACCTATGGTTTCAATTATTCTCTGAGATCCTGGGAGATGAATGCATTTTTTAGAAGTTTTGAAACACCTTGTACCTAATCCTGGGGGATGAGGGAACCCTAGAGACTAATATAACCACCAACCTCCCTAAGAAGAATACACAGAGAATACAAGGAAGGAAGGTGTGAACTAGAATTTTTTATAGGTTGGAAGCCCAGTTATATGACCTTGAAATTAAATATGTCATGCTATACTTGGGCTCATATGTCAACATCTTTCCTGAAAAGACTTGGGAGGCTCTAGGGAAACCTCACTTAGCCTATTCCCCTTTCCAGTTGAGAATGGAAAATCAATACTACATTTTTCTAGTAGGAAGGATGGAATATGTGGAAGTAGATGTTGCAGGAGTTAAAATGATAGCTGATTTTGAATTCATTGAAATCATGGGAGATGAAGACCCCTACCCTGCCTTATTAGTAATTGATTGGGATTATGACAATTATGTTATCATTGACCTAAAGAGGGACACGATGACATTTGAAGCAGATGGAGTAAAAGTAGTCTAGGCCTTAGATCTATACATGGGACCTAGATATACTGAGCCAGTGGAAAATAAGATGGAATATGAAGGTCTCAACCAGTTATACACCATAACAGTAGGAATGAGGTCATATTACATCAACCCCATTGTAGAAGGATATGTAATTTGGAGGATTATACATTTAGCTGATGAGGACTTAGAACTAGCTTTCGACAGTTGGCAACAAGGTTCATATGAAATATTTTCAAGACGTTGCACAACTATCAGGGAAAAAATATGGATTGGAACTGAGATGAGGGATCACCCAATATATGATGATACTTCATATTTGAATAGATTTCTCATTGATATAGACTGAAAAGTTGAGCTAGAGCAAAGGATATTGGTTCTGGACATAGCTTTGAAGGACACCCCAGCCAGATGGTGGGCCACTCACAAATATTCACTTCTAGATTGGAAGAACACAAAGAGAGCTATTCGATATAGATTTCTCAGTAGTGATTAAGTAACGTTAGAGACGAACATGGATTTTCATTAAGTGCAATTGTTCGATGCATCGAGTTTCACGCTAGGAGCCATATTAGCGCAACCAAAGGAACAAAATATTGATCACCCTATATAATTTTCCAGTAGAAAACTCTCTCAAGTTGAATGAAACTACAAAATAACCGAAATGGAAGGTTTGGCTATGATTTATGCGTAGAAGAATTTTTGAAACTATTTACTAGGTTCTCATTTTAAGTTTTTCACTTACCATTCTACACTGAAATACCTTGTAAATAAGCATGTTCTTGAAGGAAGGATTTTCAGGTGGCTCTTACTCTTTCAGGAGTTTTCCTTTGAGGTAATTATCAAACCTGGAAGATGTAATGTAGGACCGGATCACCTATCAAGACTAGAATCAGGGAAAAGTGGAGGAGCAGTGGATGACAAACTCCTCGATGTAGACCTGTTCCAGACTAAAGCCATTCCTGAATATCTTGAAAAGATTGTTTCTTTCCTCATTACAGGGACATGCCAGGTAATTATTCCTCAACCCAGAAGAGGCAGTTGGTAGTCCATGCAACATACTACCAACTTATTGTAGGCCAACTCTATAAGATGGGACTTGATAACATTCTTAGACGGTGTGTCTAAAACCATGAAAGGAAAGATATCCTATGGTAATTTCAAAATGGACTTGCGGGAGGGCACGTTGGAGGGAAATCTACAACAAATAAGGTTCTCTAAGCTGGATTATGGTGGGCAACGTTATTCAAAGATGATAAAGTCTATGCTATTTCTTGCAATGTTTTTCAACGAGAAGGGAAACCATCATGCATAGAAAAATTACCTCTTCAGCCAGTTAGGGAAGTGCAAGACTTTGAGAAGTGGATTGTTGACTATATTGGTCCAATTAACCCTACTGCAAAACATTCAAAGACCAGATATATCATTACTGCAATAGAATATATTACACGGTGGTATGAAGTAGAAGTGGTCCAGTATTGTTCAACAAATACAATGGCTAGATTTACATTTGAAAATATTATTGCTTGGTTTGGTTGTCCTAGGATCCTCTCTAGTGATCAAGGGCACCACTTCATTAGAAACACAATTGCAAAATTGACGAAACAATTTATTATTCAACACCATAAGACAAATCCTTATCATCCACAAGATAATGGAACAGTAGAGGCATTCAACAAGATTCTGGACAAGGGACTGACAAAGTTGTGTTGCACAAATAGGGAAGACTGGGATGACATAGTTCCAACAATTTTATGGGCTTATAGGACTACCACAAAGAATCTTCATAAGCACACCCTATTTCAGTTGGTTTACGGGAAGGAATTTAGGGTACCTGTAGAGTTTATTACCCCTAGTCTTTATATATCTCAATCTATACACATGAAGGATGACACATCCATTGCGCAAAGGATTGTAGACCTATAGGAACTAGAAGAAGCAAGGTTCCTTGCTGTTTTTTATCAGTTAGTGGGAAAATCTAGGAAGAAGGCTTAGCACGATCGACACATTAAGACTAAGAGGTTTTCTCAAGGTGATAATGTTAATGTTTATGCCATTATTATAGTTCTTTTCATTTCAATAGATAATAGCAACATAAGAACAAGATCACTGAGAAATACACATTCACAAGAGACACAAAATTTATTCTGGGAAACCCTCTAGGAGAATAAAACCCAGCAAAACTTCCTTAATATAGATAGCCAATACAATGCCAAGAGATCTCTATGCTAAAACATAAATTCCTCTCCAAGATATGCGCCACTCTCTCTCTCCTCTGTCGGTAACAGATCAGAACTTGTGTCTCAAACTGAGAAAGTGAGTTTGTGTTCAAATGAGGTGCTAGCCTCCTTTATTTATACAAGTTTTGGCACGTGTGAAGTGTCTCTTCACTGGCAGGGCTGACTTCTCAAACTGGGTGGGTAAACCCACCTTTATTATATTTCTGGGTTTGTTTAATATCTGTTGGGGTTGAATTCTTATTTTTCCTATTACAATTGTCTTTTGACCAATCTGCAAAAGGGGATTTGGTCTTATTACAATAATCGACATGATCAATCCACAATGGGAATTGATCCTATGAATAATATATCAATAATAATAAGAATACTCTTTGTAGTTATAATATTTCAACACTCCCCCTTAACAAGAAGGGTATTCTTCAGCAACATCATGCGAGAGAGAGAGCACAACATCATCAACAACATCAAGTGGGAGGACAACATCATCAATATCATCTTGGCTGGTGTATCTATAAATCATCGAAATATTTCTTCATTAGAAGCATCATCATTCTCAAAGGAATGCCATCATCATCTGCATCAATATATATTAGTATAAAAACTGATATCTCATCACAGCACTAGGTTGACCCATCACAGTACTAGACTGGCTCTATGTCACAACTGTTAAGATGGTAGCTCAGTGAAAGTCAAATCTTGATTTATGTCTAACAACTAGGTCAGAAGCAAGGTACACATCATATTTCTTTACGTCTAACAACTAGGTCAGAAGCAAGGTATACATCATCTTGCTTTACATCTAACAACTGGGTCAAAAGCAAGGAACACATCATCTTGCTTTACGTCTAACAAATAGGTCAGAAGCAAGGAATCATCTTTCTTTACGTCTAACAGCGAGGTCAGAAGTAAGGAAAACAAACATCATCTTGCTTTACATATAACACTGAGGTCAGAAGAAAGGAATCATCTTGCTTTACGTCTAACAGAGAGGTCAGAAGCAAGGAACACATACATCATCTTGCTTTATGTCTAACAGCGAGGTCAGAAGCAAGGAATCATCTTTCTTTATGTCTAACAGTGAGGTCAGAAGCAAGGAATCATATATACTCCCCCTTTAAAGGAAGGTCCTTTCGGACTATACCAATCTTATCTCAAAAGTATTCAAATTTTACATGAGATAGAGGTTTGGTCAACACATCAGCAACCTGTTCATCCATGCTAACATACAGGAGCTTCAAGGCTCCTCTTTGCACCATGTCACGGATGTAATGATAGCGAATCTCTATGTGCTTCGACATGTCATGGAATACATGATTCTTTTTCATCTTTATGTAGCTCTGGTTGTCACATAGGATCATGGTTGCTTCTATCTCTAGGTCAAATAGACCGGTCAGCAACTTACGAAGCCATATAGCTTCGTAGCTAGCAGAACATGCGGCAATGTACTCTACTTTCGATGTGCTGAGAGCAATACTGGATTGCTTCCTACTCTGCCACAAAATCATGGCTGATCCCAAACTGAAACAACATCCATAAGTGCTTTTTCTATCAGCAACGCTTCCTGCCCAATCTAAATCATTGTATCCACTCAATGTGAAATTATGATCTCCATCATAACTGATACCATAATATATCGTACCTTTAAGGTACCTCATCACATGTTTTGCAGCTACTAGGTGAACACGTCTGGGCTCTACCAAAAACTGACACAAGGTGTTCACGAAAAAAAAAATGTCTGGTCTGGTGTTCATCAGGTACATCAGTGATCCAATAATCTGTCTGTACAGTGTGGCATCAATCAAATATGATGAAGTATCGACCAGTAGCTTCAACTTCGCTTCCATGGGTGTATTCATATGTTTGCATTCTAGCATGTCGAATCTCTTTAAGATCTCAACCGTGTACTTCCTTTGGTTAAGGAAGATCCTCTCTGGACTCTGCCATACCTCCAGACCTAGGAAATAGTGCATTAGGCTGAGGTCTTTCATCTCAAATTCTGAAGCGAGTCTCTTCTTACATTCGATGATGAGATTTTCTTCTCCAGTTAAGATTAAGTCATCCACATACAGTAATAGTATTACTGGCTCATCGTTCAAGATTTTGAAGTAGATATTTGAATCATCTTTACTCTTGGTAAAGCCCAAGCTTGTCAAGAAACTGTCTATATGGCCATACCAAGCTCTAGGAGCTTGCTTCAATTCGTATAAGGCTTTCTTCAATTTGTAGACATGAGACCTCCTGTCTTCAACCTCAAATCCTTGGGGTTGCTCTATATACACTTCCTCTTCGATGACACCATTTAGGAAAGTTGTCTTCACGTCCATCTAGTGCAGTTTCCACTTCATCTTAGCTGCAAGAGCTATGATGGTCCTGATCAAAGTGTATCTGGCCATAGGAGCAAAAGTCTCTTCATAGTCAATGCCTTCCTTCTGGGAAAAGCCACGAGCGACAAATATTTCTTTATACTTCTCAATACTTCCATCAACAACATGTTTTATTTTGAAGAGCCATTTTGATGATACCACATCCTTAGTTTTTGGTCTGGAAACTATTTCCCATACATCGTTCTTTATTATGGATTGGTATTCCTCTGTCATGGCATCTTCCCATTCCTTCTTTTGAATGACTTCTTCAAAGAAGGTAGGATCCTCATCTAGGAGATCACACATCAAATCCATGTAACTAGAGAATGGAGTTGGTCTTTTCACTTGTCTCGAGGTTCCTTCTAGAACACCATACTTCTCTCCATCTTGAATAAGCTCTCTTGCACAAGCAGGATTTCTTTTATGGGAGAAGGTCATTTGAGGAGGTTCTTGAACTTTTGTTACATCATGGTCTTCAAGAGGTTCCTCATCAAGGGAAGTTACAACTTCCCTCTCTAGTTCTGCAGCTCTGGGAACCTCCCTCATTGCAGTATTGGGGATTACGGATTCCTCTTCATATACCTCTTCAAGCTGGCATATTTTATATTTCTTGAGCATTGCATCTTCATCAAAGGTCACATCCCTGCTGATCTCAATGTGATGTTGACTTGGTATATAGACTCTAAAGGCCTTGGAGACCTCACAGTATCCCACAAATATTCGCTTCTTTCTTGAAGGGTCCAACTTGTTTCTCTTGTATATGAATAAACACTGGACAACCAAATATTTTGAGATGGCTTAACTCTGGCTTCTTTTTGGTGAACATATATTCTAGTGTCTTGAGCCCAAGTGCAGTATGGGATAATCAGTTCTGCACATAAACAACTGCCATCGTTGCTTCTACCCATAAGCACATAGGAAGATCTTGATCTTCACAGCTTCCAGCATGGTTCTATTCTTCCGTTCAGCTACACCATTTTGTTGGGGATCTTGATCCCAACATCTTTGCAAAAGTTCACGAACTCTTTTGAGGTATATTCTCCTCCATTATCTGACCTGAGTATCTTAATCTTCCTTACATAAGGGTTCTCTATCAAGGCTTTGAATTCCTTGATCTTGCTGAACACTTCAAATATATCCAGGTCTTTTATGAGAATAATCATTAATGAATGATACATAGTATACATACCCATTAATGGAGGATGTTGGCATTGGGACACATACATTTGAATGAATGAGTTCTAGGACTCCTTTTGCCTTGTTGTCCCTCTTCGGAAACGGGTTCTTGATGTTCTTCCGTTGTGCACATCCATTGCATACGCCTTCATGGTCACCTTTGAGTTCTGGTAAACTTGTGACCACTTTGCATATGTATGGTAGCACCTTGTAGTTGAAGTGAGATAATCTTCTATGCCAAGATTCTTCAATGGCATGGGTCATGGAAGCTTCTGAATGACCCTTTAGCTTATGCGGGCCACCTTCTTCTTTTCAACGATGATTGCTTCTTTTAATGTTTCTCCTTTAGCACGTTGCCTTCTGCAACCTTCGCTATAGCTTCCTCATGTGACCTGGAGCAAGGTCAACAAAACAACAAGCAAGAATAATATCCTTCTGATAATATAAAGCAATAGCGTGAACAATCATCATAGTAGCTCCTTTAGAGCTATCACTTATAATTTATCTGAAGCAAAGATTAAGGTAAGGAATACAATATGAAGTGAGGTCAACACTCTCATAGTGTTGTGACCAAGCATTCTTCCATGGTAACCTGGAACTAACACACGAGGTTTCTCCTTGAGGAGGTGTTAGTTGTATCGGGCAGAGCATTTACCTCTATATGCTCACATGCTATCAAGTATAATACTTTATGACGATTGCTATCTCAACTATATTCATCAACTTATTATGTGTACCTTTGAATCTTATTAATCTTGATTAATCAAACCTGGAGCCTTGTCCTCAAGAATGAGTGTTTGATTTTTCTTCCATGTTTCCTTCACTCAAGTGACAAGTGCTTTCTTCAACCTGTCTTCTGTACTAAGACAATATGCTATCTTGACAAAAGGTTAGGTTAGAGGATAATCTCTATGATCAACTTTCAATCTTTCTAATAATTTTATCATAGCTTCAACATGCAACATTGATTAAAATAATGTCATGAAAAATATATGCATATCAGAATAATCACACCCGGGTTGCATCATTCCTCTTGAATGTGTTGGATCTTGAGATCCTTCTAGATCTATGGCAAGAGATCCCTTCTCCTGCAAATACTCTTTAAATTTTAACCATTAAACATATGTAAATACATACCTCTAATAGCATTTGCAGGTAGTGGCTCCATCTGGTAGCAGCGGTAATCATTGCCAACTCTTAAGAAAACTTCAAGGGTGATTGCAACTGGTTCTACGGCTGCAACTGCAACTGGTTCTGAGACTGCAACTGCAACTGCAACTTAGGGTTTTATGAGGAAACCCTAATTTTTCAAACTTTGAATTTTTAAATTCTGATCCAGAGGATAGATGCGCTGGGCTGAGGCGAGTTAGCTGGTGTAGTCATAATTTTGAAAATCCAACTTTTACCCCCTCAAACTTGATCTGCGGATTTCTGGACTGGTGCTTCTGGTTTTCTGGTACTCTAGTACTTCTGGTACTTCTGGTACTCTGGTTTTCTGGTTTTCTGGTACTTTGTGAAACTAAGGTTTCACTTTTCGGGAGATCTAGCCACTAAAAAAGGGCTCTGAAGGTGCCAAAATGATCCTTGGGGGAGGGCGCAACATTTTAGGTGGTTTTGGAGCTGGAAAGCTTCACTTTTGAAAAACCCTAATTGGCAGATACGACAATAGTGACATTTTTTCTCTTGCAAAATATGCTTCCTTAAGGTTGGCTCTGATACCATGTTAATGTTTATGCCATTATTATAGTTCTTTACATTTCAATAGATAATAGCAACATAAGAACAAGATCACTGAGAAATACACATTCACAAGAGACACAACATTTATCGTGGGAAACCCTCTAGGGGAAGAAAACCCAAAAAAACTTCTTTAATATAGATAGCCAATACAATGCCAACAGATCTCTATGCTAAAACAGAAAGTCCTCTCCAAGATATGCACCACTCTCTCTCTCCTCTACCGGTAATAGATCAGAACTTGTCTCTCAAACTGAGCAAGTGAGTTTGTGTTCAAATGAGGTGCTAGCCTCCTTTATTTATACAAGTTTTGGCACGTGTGAAGTGTCTCTTCACTGGCAGGGCCGACTTCTCAAACTGGGTGGGTAAACCCACCTTTATTATATTTCTGGGTCTGTTTAATATCTGTTGGGGCCGACTTCTTATTCTGCCTATTACAATTGTCTTTTGACCAATCCGCAAAAGGGGATTTGGTCCTATTACAATAACCGACATGATCAATCCATAATGGGGATTGATCCTATGAATAATATATCAATAATAATAAGAATACTCATTGCACTTACAATATTTCAACAGATAAGGTACTCCTCTATGACAATCACTATTAGAAACATCTAGACAAACTGTGCATGCATTGTTTAGGGCCATTCCTAGTGGATGAGATCAACCACTTTGGTGCAGTCAAGCTAGCACAAATGGATAGTGTCCTTCGACTAGGTGGGTTAATGACGCATGCTTGAAAACCTACATTACACACATTTAACAAGAGACATGGTTTCTCCAATCCAAAGGAGAATGTATAGTAGGCAGACTTTGATTTTCTATTGAATTTCGCAGCAGTGTTGAATTTTTCTTTATGAAATAACATCAGAATGTCCTTATCAGAACCACGACATATCCGTCTCATTTTCATTCTTAGGTTCTTTTTGTAACATGCCCACGCAACAATGCGCTATCCAATGCATCTGCAATCTACTCATCCATACAAGTACAACCACTGAAAAAACTTTTTGGTTGGGGGAGAATAAAATCCAAACTTTATTAATGACCAAGTCATAGTGACATCATTTCTAGTTGTAGCTTTTAGGGTAACTACCGAAGAATTATCAGCATGCCCCGTCAAGTCCTAAAAGTTCTCGTCCACGTAAATCATGTTGATGAGCCTGCCATGATTCTTAATCGTTAAAACGATAATACCCTCACGCCAATTACATGCTGAGTAAGAGACCCATTAAAGTCAGAATCCAAATCGAAGATTTTACCCCATTACCAGTCCCGTCACACATATGCACCATAGATTACGTTGCTGGCCTAATTAATCGCTCATTAATGATCCATTAATGGTATATCTTGTTACCTTAGCTATAATACTCCATAATCTTGTTCATAATTCCATTATATTCACCTACTTGTATTCTTTTGTTGAGTTTCTTCATCCTAGTGCATTCTGAGAAGTTGGTCACCACCTAGTTCTTGAGCCAGTGTCACTACTAGCACCCCAACATGAAAGTGCCAAGAATATCGGGAGGACGAGGCTCTATATCGAAGGAAGAAGTTACAAATGAGCCTTATGATCCTGGGATTGAGGTCTTGGGTGATGTCAAAGGAAAATCCAAGCAAACAAAACTCCTCAACTTGGATCTCACGAATAGGGCATTTTCCCCCAAATGAACATCGATGTGTTCTGCGAGATGGACTCTGATATGATAGGAGAGGTGAAATTCCTTCTGAAGGATGAGTTTATGAATCTATTCCACTCAAAAATCATGAATCTCTGGGCCCTCCCAATGTTTGAAACCACTCGTGAAGTTGCACGATGAACTAAGTTCCTGATCAACAGGGTGCATGATTAGAGTTTATGGCTCGACAAACATTAACCCATTCATGCCGAAGATATTCACGAGATAACATGATTATATTTGGAGGGATAAGATGTCTCCAAAGTATTTCAAGGGCTGATCAAGCATGGAAAGTGGACGAGATATATTATCCTGTATGAGCGCTTCCATACAGAGAGGGGAGGTTGCATAGAAAATATTGAACTAGTCCTCCCTGAGACGGTCAGAACGGCATGGTATGTGATCTCTAGAAAGGTCATGTGCTATTACTACAAGGGTGAATGTACACTATATGCCTTGTCAGTGGATTCATTCTGCACAAATGGAACAATGTTCAATTGGTGTAGTTACTTGTTAGAAGAACTCATTTTTGCTTGTGAGGAAGTCCAAGAGAAGGGAGGCACCTTCACATACGGATATATGCTTCTAGATTTTGCAATTATGAAGTGGAGGCCATCCACAAGAATATAGTTAGCACCTTCTGACAAATGTCACCTCGCAAAGAGTTTTGAGCCCTGGAATGCAAGGGAAGACTCAGAAAACATGGAGTTCAACAACGTTGTGTTCCTAAAGTGGTACAATCAGTTGATTTACACCACCCAAAGGATGTGTATACCATAGGAACTTTTGAATTTTCATACAAGGAACATATCATTTGCTCTAAACTACCAATATACATTTTTTTGGCCAAGGAATGCAAATCATTCAAACTTTCATACAAGGCCCCTACCATTCTAATTGGATGAGGAGATACTGGACAAGGAAATCATTTCTTGTATAGGAGTTAAATGCACCTTCCGCAAGTCGGATTTCAACTATTCATTTCCACCAAAATTGTTAAAGAAGAAGAATAAAAAAAAAGAAGCAGGGTCGAGCTTTGGAAAGGTAGAACATCCCTACAAGTCGCCAACGACATAAAAATCAGAGGAGGAGGAAGAACACCAGTTGCAGAGGACAAAGATGTCATAAAAACATGATCGTGGGGAAATAAAATAAAATAAATGTGGAAATAAAACACAAAAGATACATAATAAAATAGAGACACAAATATACGTGCTTCAATCAATGTGGGCTACGTCCACCAGAGAAATTTCTTGGTCCTTCCTTTATTATTATCCAACAAATGAAGGGATATAACGTACAACACACCCGCTGTAACTTCCTCTTCTTTATCTCATAGTCTCCTCACTCATAATACAATATTCTCAATGATATATAACTGTAATACATTTCCCTCATAAAAGAGGGTTTCTTTCTAGAGAGAAAAACCCTAACATAACTTCTATGATCATATTTGTGACCTTATAATGAACGATCCATATTTACTATGAAATTACAATATAAATTTACAAGGCAATTTTTCCTTCAGGGGCTCTCTTTCCCCCAGACCCCCTAGCTGAGGAATTCCACCCCTAAACCCTGTAGGAGGGGAAATCCCCCCCTACACTCCCCCGTGTGGAGGATTGTACATTCTTCCCGGGTGTAAAGTCTTCATGGGGTATAAACATGACTGAAAAAAAAATCCTATGAATCAAGAAGATAATCATGCTCCATAACCAAGAATCTCCCACTTGGAGACTGATATCAACAACTCCATCGTTGTTGTATCTGTTGGACTATGATATTTCTTGGACCTGGAAAATTTATCATCTTCACCTTCATGCTTGAAGACCAACTGAAACTAAGAAGGAACTCAGTTTCTCCATGGTTACTCCCTTTGTTAATATGTCTGCAGGATTCTGGAAAGTGTGTATCTTTTCCAGCTTCAAATGTCCATCTTCTAAGATGGATCATATGAAATTATATATGAGTTTTATATGATTAGTATTTTAATGGAAGGATAATTTCTTTTCAAGATGAATGACACTTTCATTGTCAGAATACAACTTTCTATTCTCCTGCTTCTTTCCCAATTCCTCCATAAAAATCTGTAACCAAATCATTTCTTTACTAGCCTTTGTAGAAGAAACATACTCTACTTATGTTGTTGAAAGTGCAACAACCTTTTATAGTTTCAAAATCCAAATTACTGTCGTTCCACCTATAGTAAAAGCATACCCTGTGGTGCTCCTCCTGCTATATTTATCACCTGCCATATCTGAATCAACATAGCCATGTAGAACAATGTCTGAACCTCCAAAACATAATGCATGAGTAGAAGTACCTCTCAAATACCTAAGAATCCACTTTATTGTCTGCCAATGTTATTTACCTGGATTGTTCATATACCTTCTCACAAATCCCACTACATGTGCAATATCTGGTCTTGTGCAAACCCTCGCATACATGAAGCTGCCAACTGTTGATGAATAAGGGACCCTAGACATGTATTCTATCTCCTATTGTGTCTTGGGACACATTTCCTTATTTAATTTGAAATGGTTGTCCAAAGGTGTACTAACTGGTTTTTCATTCTGCATTCTAAACCTCTCCAACACCTTCTCTATGTACTCACCCTGAGGCAATGCCAATTTGCACTTTTTCCCGTCTCTTGTTATTCTCATACCAAGGATTTTCTTTGCAACACCCAAATCCTTCATCACATGTGAATTAGATAATTTATTCTTGAGCACATTTATATCCTTCATATTAGACCCTACAACAAGCATGTCATCTACATACAATAGAAATACAATATAGCTTCCATTTTCTATCCTTTTAAAATAAATAGAGTGATCATAATGACATCTACTATAAATTTCTTCTGTCATAAACCTATCAAACTTAAAATACCACTTCCTTGGAGCTTGATTTAGGCCATACAATCTCTTCTTCAACCCGCATACCAAAGTTTCCTTCCCTTTGACCTGATACCCTTGTGGTTGTTGCATATAAATCTCTTCCTCTAAATCCCCATGAAGAAAAGTTGTTTTTACATCTAACTGTTCAAGATGTAAATATTATACTGCCACAAGACTTAAAATAGTCCTAATTGAAGTCATTTTAACAACAGGAGAACATATTTCATCAAAATCTATATCTTTCTTTTCTGCAAACCCATTTACAGCAAGTCTAGCCTTGTACCGCTTTTTGCCTCCATATTCTTCCTTCAACTGTAAACCCATATATTTTGTAATGCGGTTTTTCTTGCAAGCAACTGAACCAAATCCCAAGTCTGGTTATTTACAAGGGAATCCATTTCCTCTTTCATTCTTTGCTCCCACTTATTTTTAGTGTCTACCTCCATTACCTCTTCATAAAATTATGGTTCACCAGAATTAGTCAACAATAAGTAATACAATGAAGGAGAGTATCATTCAGGGGGTCTACTTAACCTAATATATATTCTAACAACACTTGCAGGGGTTTGAGGTACATTTTTCTCTTGTTGTTGTACATTTTGATTTTCTGGTACCTTTGGAATTTCTTTTTCAGTGATCTCATCAAGCACTGTGTATTCTGGTTTTTCTTTTTCCTATTTCTTTCCCTGCAACTGATCTTTGTACATGACCTTCTCATTGAATATCAAATATATCAAATATATACTCCTAATGATTTTGTGATTTTCATAATCGCATAAGTGATAACCAAAATCATTAACACCGTATCCAATAAAGGTACACTTCTTGGATTTTTCCTCAAGCTTTGTTCTATTTTCTTTATCAATATGGGAAAATTCTTCACAACTGAAAGTCTTCAAAAAAGAATAGTTTACCTTTTTACCTATCCATTCCTCCTCTAGAATTCTACTATCCAAATATATTGAAGAGCCTCTGTTTATTAAGTAAACAATAATATCTACAACATCTTCCTAGAACTGTAAGGGAAAACCAACATGAAATCACATACTCCTTGCACGCTCCATGATTGTCATGTTCATCCTTTCTGACACACCATTTTCTTGTTGTGTTCCTGGAACTTTCTTCTCTCTACGAATCCCATGGTATGAATAGTAATTGTAACACCCTCTTTCATTTACTTTAAGCTTGTAACACTCTGATACCATACTGTAACTCCCCCTTTGCATCAGTCGGGCAGGTGCTACATCGCGGAATAACAATCTCATACTCAATTATATATATATATATATATATATATATATATATATATATATATGACTTGCATTTAAAACATGTTAAACACATTTAAACTCAGATTAAACATAATAATTACTGCTAACAAAATTTTAAAACATGGCATTAGCATTAATTCATATGCATAGCAGAACACATGATAATTATAAATACACAGACATGCAAAAACATAATTAAAACATCATCTGGTACTTATCCTTGAAATAGTGGTAGTACCACCAACCAGGTGCAGGCCTTCCATGAACCTCCCAGCCTTAGACCATGCTATTCATCAAGCTCAGCAGTAGGTCACCCCCGAGATGGGACCAAGCTCCACCACAAGGAAAGTAATCCTAGGCTAGAATGAGGTTACAGGGAAAACAGACGGGCACAAGGAAGGAATATTCTCCCAGGAACCACTCATACTCATTGCCCACAGACTCTCCTTCCCCACATGCTTGTTCCACCCCAGGAGTATACACCTTCTCTTTCACCTATATAGTCCTTTAGCTACTAACCTCCCTTATCTTAGGTTTCAGCAATAGACCAGATCAGAAGTCTCTGAGCTCTATGGCAGCTACATGGTTCCTTCCAGGAATTCTCTCCTTCCTCTGCACACTCTCTCACCTGGAGAGAGTTTCTCACAGGCCCAACGACCTGTTATTCCAACTTCAATCACCTCTCTCACCTGGAGAGAGTGTTGTACAAACTAGCCAACAAGCCACATGCAGTCTAGCACTACGTGGCCACAACAACAAATAGGGAAAACATACACGAGATTTCCAACAGGCTCAACAATGATAGGATGGTCTCACGGTTATGGATTTGGGATAGACATTCCACACACAGGCTCAATCTGTTCAGATAGAGGATGTCTCATCTTTCCTGAAATCAACACAGGCTATCTCTGAAATCAACACAAGCTATTCCCCACGGTTTCAGAATTTCACGAGGTCTCTTGCAGAGGTCAGACGGGTTCATGCCTAGGCAGTGAAAGGTCGAATGGTGGAGGAACCCCCACCAAGGCTCATCCCAGCCATTTTATTTGCATGGACTTGGGTTGACACTTGTCACCCATGAAATTGCATGCCTTCCATCAGCGTGCATTCCTCCGACCATTTGGAAGTCAAATGTCATTCCAAAAGAACTTAGGATAAAAACATATAATTCACATGGTCTTTTGGAATAATATTAAAATATTATTCTCAAGGACTTAAGCCCCTAGGCTTAGCCCCCTAGTCTCAACACTTAGCCCCTCTTCCCACCTTCCAGCCCCTAATCACTTGCCCACTCTATGGAAGCTTAGTCCCCCATCACTCATTCATCGTGGTCGGTCTACACACGGTGGTTTTTATATTTTATTAATGTTCTGCATTGATACATGTACAAAATATGGCTCTTGGCCTTCAATACTTAGGCTCTTTAGCCTAATAATCACATAAGCCTACTAGCTTATATAAACTTGGCTCACCACCCTATAAAACATATTTACAATTCATTTCATAAGCAAGATCTACAATAGGTTTTGGCCTTGGGGACACTACAATCCCCCTCCCCTTATTTCTGCACTGTCCTCATTGCAACTTTACACAGCATCCACAAGCTTTTCAAAATTTTCAAAAAGATGTGAGTACTCTGCCCGCATAACATATTCATGCTCCCATGTCGTGTCCTCAGGACCGTACTAGGTCCACTAGACCTTTACAAGCTCTATGGCTTGATTCCAGAGCTATTTGCTTTTCGTGTCCAATATGCGCACATGATGCACTTGCAGGACTGTTATCCATAATTTTGGTCGTCATGATGATATATTGAGGATGGTGTATTCAGGCTCTCCATTAGAACTTTCTCCTGAGAAAAGTTACCTTCATCTCTCTCCAGAAATCACAGTTTTGAGGAAGGTTCGTAGGCTGCCAATACATTTGCCTGCGAGAATGCATGATTCTCGAAGGCTACCTTAAGCCAGGGTGCGAGAAGTTCGCACTGTGTCTAACTACTAGGGTGCGGACTCTTTCTAATGAAGGGAAAAAGATGAATTCTCGAACCTTCTAGAAGGGAATCTTCTAGAAGGATGAGATGGCATTCGAATGATTATCTAAGTACTGGATTTCCTGATATTTTGGGATCATCCTATCCAAGTAACAAATTCATTCTCTCTTATAAATTGAGTGGATTCTCATGGAAAAGGTTAGAAGAAAACAAGAAAGAGAGACATTGGAGAATTAGTTAAATACTGTGTGAAAAGCTACAACAGCTAGGGAACTCCAGCAATTTTATCAAAGGTGGTTGATCTTCTTCATGCAAGTGAGCAAGTGTGTGTGTTAGAGCTAAGGGTCATCGAAAGGAGGCTTGCAACATCAAGGCTCAGGTTGTAAGTTTTGCTTTCTATCAATATAATACAGTAATGTGTCCCTTTCCCATAAAGTTGATTGTACTTTATTGCATAACTCCTTGATCATATGCATAGATTAATTGTTGAATAGAATGTCTTTTCTTCACTTCGATTGGTTTGTATTGTCTTGATCGTGACTGTACGAGAGAATTGGAGCGAAGCAGGAGCAACAAAGATCAAAGGAAGCGCTTTTAAGGTATGTTCTTTAATCGTGCCTCTTATTATATTCAATAATTAAAATATAGGGAAAGAGTATCATTCTGTCTTGTTTTGTTCTAGATCCAGGTGGATCTAGGGAGATCGGTTTGTGTCCGCACTTACGGATTTATCCTATAACAAAATTGGCGGCTCCACTGGGGACAATCCCATTTTCTTGGTGGCTTTTTGGTTTTTCTGTGTCCATTTTCTTTGGTTTCATTTTTCTTCTGTCCTATCCATCTCTGAGTCTTTAGGATATCTTGATAGACAGTCTAGGTCCAGAAGCCTGTTGAAATTTTACTTCATTTTTCAAATTTTTGGATAAGTTCAGAACTTCTCGCACTGCATCTTATTGCAGCCTGTGAGAACTGGTCAGGTTCGCACCCTAATCATAGGGTTCAGTGCGAGGTGTTCGCACCTTTCTCAAAGGTTGCCTGCGAGAATCATAGATTCTTGCACTGTGTAATAGTACTTACCTATAGACATTGATTTTTCAAAATTTTGAAATTGATTTTTGGTTTTTCCAACTGCTCAGATCAGTTGATTTACCTCTTATGAGTTTCTTGGACAAGTGACTTATATATTTCTTGCTTTAGTTTGCATGCGTGAATAGTCTTAGGGTTTCAAGGATTTTCTTGGCATTTGTGGCTTGATTTTCATTTCTCGACTCTTCTGGCAAAACCATTCTTTCTGACCTCAGATTCTGAATGTATTTGATTTGTTGAGAACCAGTGACTGGTTTGAAAGTTAAGTTTGCTTGGTTTTTTCTCATTTGCTTATGGTTTGACAAATCATTTCCTTTTGCATTTGAAGAAACTTAATTGGTTTGCTTTGTATTTTTGCTTTCATTGAAAGAGTAGATTGGGTTATTTGCTTGTTCATTGAATTGATTTTTTTCTCTCTCATTGATATAGTGAGAGTTCTTTTTGAAAAGTGAACACAAGTTTTTCTTTCATCAAATTGTTTTTGTCATTTACAAAACATTGAAAATCAAATTTTAGAGACTGTTGAAGCTTTGAAAAGACACAATAGATATTTTTCATTTAATAAGTGTTTATTTGCATAGACATTTGAAAGGAAATTGTGCATTATAGTATAAAGTTGATTTGGAAAGCATTCTCTCTCTCCCATACATAGGATTCATCAAACAAAAAGTGATACATTTCATTTTCATCTTTGCATTGTTTGGGTCAGAGTCACACAACATAAGTTTCACTTCCATTACCTTTGAGTAAACAACAGCTCTTAAAAACATTGCGTAATCTTAAAATTTATCTAGTAACTCTTTTCTAGGGCTCTTTTACACCAACATTTAGCTAGGCTAGTGCTTTGGAGTAGGAAGAGAGATACACTCTCCAAAAACTCAAAACACACAATAGCATCTTGAGTTAGGGAGTGTTAAATTCCATTTGCAACATTTTGTCCTGGGAAGCCCTTCTAGCACAAGGGTCAAGCACTAGGTCGCATTGGTGTTGGCAGAGTTACTCACCCTGCTTTGTTGACATCAGTGTAGAGATTGCACGTATTATGGGGGTCACTTAAGAGGTATACCCACAATGATGAGTGGAAGACTTTTGAGTTGATTTTGGGCTAGATACCCTGCCCTTGCGTGTGGATTGGACTGTCGACTATTTCCCCAGGCATTACTATTGTTTGTGGTGACCTTAGTGGCCTATTTCTCTAGGTTCTTACCCAAGGTGACTGTGGAGGGGAAAGTCTTCATGGTACCTAGAATTGACGTTGACCAAACTCACTTGGGCTCCTTGGAGGGTATACCCACGACTATGTGTGGGAGCTTGCACCAGGGTGTAAGTCCGTTAAGCAGGTCGTCAGCGTAACTTTTCCACCCTATCCCCGCCCCTTCTCGTCTCGTTGTTGTGACGTTGGATTTTATCACCAACTAGTGGCTTCAAAATTAGAAGGTCTTGCTTGCTTGGTGATTGCTTCTTAGATTTTGTTTACTAGCGCTTGTTGTTTGTTTCTTGAAGTTGACCTTAAGAATTTCTTCGCGGAGCTTGTCACTTATTTACAATTTCTTCCCCACGACGTTCACGTAGAATGCAAGGTTTATCTCCAGAGCATTTGGATGATTCACAACCCTTGCCTACCAGTACACCTGAGGGCTCTCCTCACCAGAGTGAAGTCCCTGTTGTTACCCCACCACACGGGGAAACAAGTGAAGTCCCAGTTGTTGCCACACCACAAGTGGAATCAACTGAATCTCTAAAACCTTTTCGAATTACCAATACTAGAGAGGACTATCGCATTCGCCATGGTGAACGACCATTTGTGTGATTAAATTCTTCTGGAGAAGTAGTTGTTACATCTTCTAAATCAGCCATTGGGCCTTCCCCCGGTGTAGAAGGCCAAGATCCTTTTTGGTCTGGTAATTTTCGAAGAGTCCTTTTTGGTACTGAGGCACCTATCGTTTACGAAATAAACCTTCCGGTGTCTCCTAAAATAGAGACTACACCAGTGACTACCACTTATCGCTTTGTTCTCCCAGACGAGATGGCCCATCTCGCGAATACTACGAGTGTTGAAACCGAAATTACTGCAGCCAGTCTTCCTCCTATCAATACCCAGCGAATGACTGATGTCATTCTGACACTACCACCCGGATACCATGCGTTGAATGCTTTGTTGAATACTTCTGCTCCAACACCTCCGCAAACCCCATCTGGTACTCTTGGGGGTCCTTCTGGGTATAATATTCCTGGTTTTATTCCGACACTCCCTCCTGAATTTCCTTCTGGCAATCCTAATCCTACTGGCACTATACCGTCCATTACTTCAAACTTGCAGATTCCTGTTGGTGGACAAGGTGGTACATTTCCATTTCCTCTTACCGGACATAATCCACTTACTACACAACCTACGCTTGGTACTCAATTTCCGGTTGGAACTCCACCTCCGATGGGGGGACCAACCCCACCTTTTGGACAAAATATACCTGTTGCGTTGGCCTAGTATTGGAATCAGATGCTACAAAATATTCCTCAAACGACTGGGGGGAAACAAATTGTCCCTACTATTGGCCAAACATATCCCGGTATACCCAATCCTATTTGGGGTCAAGGTCCTAATGCTCAAACTCAGGTCCCTAATCCGACTCAAGGTTTCAATCCTTGGAGCTATTATCCTCTTCAACCACTACCGAATCAGCCTGGGTCTTCCCACTATGGGCAGACTACCTACGGTCCTACTGGTTTTCCAACAGGGCTTCCGCCCCAAAGTCACCAGTACCCATAGGTGAATTGACAACTACCTTTTCTTGCTACTTTGGATTTCCCAGATTTGTCTAGGATTCTAAATGACCCTATTCGTCATTCTCCCCAATGGCCTGTTATTCCAGCTAAGCTTCCATCAGATATTCCTAAATTCAATGGCAAGGTGAGAGAGGATCCGAATAATCACGTTATGACCTTTCACTTATGGTGTTCATCCAACTCATTGATGGATGACTCTATTCGATTACATCTTTTTCAACGAACCCTTACCGGTTCTACTGTGAAGTGGTTTATTGAATTGCCACGAGGTTTCTTCTATGATTTCAACACTTTGGCTATGGATTTCTTTACACATTACCAGTTACCAATCCGTTATGATGCTGGGACTGAGATTTTGAATTCCTTCAAACAAACTAAAGGCACTCATATATCTGATCATATTCATGAGTGGCAAAGGCGTCGACGTCTCATTAAACTTGAACTCCCTGATCAGTTACTGGCAGAATGGTTTACGAAATCCTTTGTGAATGAAATAGGTAAAGACATTGCCATGGGTGGTGTTGTTACGGAGGAGCAGGCTATAAGTTGTACTCAGTATCTGGATCTCGTTTATTCGCAAACAAGAACACTTTATGATTTATTACCTGAGTTACCTCGTCCTGGTGCTTCCATCATATCAACTACTCCAGCTGCCTCACATGCAGCTGACGGTGTGATTGGTGCAACGCATGCCTATTCACATTCGGTTTCAAGTAAGACCCCTAAATCTACCTCTTCTAATGTTCAAAATGCTCCATCTCCTGCCACTCCTACCGATAAAACTTTTGAGGTGAACGTCGTTCAATATACTCCGACCGGTAAAAATAAATCTAAAAAGGGGAAAGGCAAGAATAAGGAGGGTAAAAATAATAATCAAACAGAGCAGCCTAAAAATACCCCTGTTGAAGATCGGGATAAGCGCAAACAACGCTACCCTTGCCTTATCTGTGGTGATGATCACTACACCAAGGATTGTCCAAGATGTGCCGAGGTCACAAAGTTCCTTCAAGGAGCTCCAAAACCATCTACCCCGGCTGTCTTGTCCCAACCCTTCCCGTCTCAGCAACAGGCTCAGTTGGTCGTTCAAGACCAACCTTCCTCTTTGACGACATCATATGTTTTGATGTGTACTGTTGAATCTAAGCAAAACAACATTGCACTACAAACTAGAGCCAAAGATTATACTCCGTCTAACGAGAAGGTTGACGATTTACCTCCTACTTTGGTACAACCCTCTCCACCGACTCCACCTACAAATGGTCCTCTTCATATCGAACGACCGAGACTTGATACAGTCCTGTGACCCCCTAAGGGTGTTGTTCGCAAGTCGGCTTTCAATCCTCATGCTCGTGCAGCCCAGAACTACAACATTGTGGAAGATTTGGCCCAGGCACCTTCAACAATGTCAGTCCTTGAAGTCCTT